>JAUOBV010000010.1:11140930-11156520 GCA_032360425.1 Rubia occidens
TGGATGTACAAACCAATAAAATTGACCTAACAATGTAACTGATCTGAACACCCCGATGGACCGAAATCTACAGATCTAATTTAAAACCAAAGGAAAATAGTTAACGCTGAAAATCTGTTGTTTAAACGACTCTGACTCGGATTTCTCCTTTTGTCTCCTTGGAAATCAAATCTAAAACCAATCAAAATCTACATACTCAAGCTGTTTGCAGAACAAGAATTGATAGATAGATTTCATATCCAATACCAAACAAAACACCCATATAAGTTCCAGCCTTTTTTTCAAAATAGTGACATAAAATACTTCATAATTTAAATGACTGAAAACCGAAAATAAATAAAAGCCCCCCACATGAAAAGAGAAAAAGAAAAACATAGAAATAAAATTAAAAATGGAGAAAAATCCCTCACACCCTTCTATTTCACGAAATGAAATCGGCTCAAATTATCCGAGTTGAATCGTTTCAGTTTGGTCGACCCGAAGTGAACTCGACACCGAGTTGAGTTGACTCAGTGAGTCGTGTTTGAGTTAGCCATAAACTGTATCTGAGTTGGCCGGCTCAGATTCGAATTGACTCGAAAACCCCAGGACTAGACATTGTACCTCGGTATGTTGAGAGAACGTCGGAGATTTGGAAACTTGGATCTGGACACGCTGGTGGATAGCAGCTCCGGGAGCGCTGCTTGAACACTGGATAACTGAGGCAGCAAACCCGCCGTTAGCAGATCTGCAATTGGAGCACCCGGGTAGAGCAGATTCGTCGTGAGCAACGCCATTGAAGCACCACTGCCGGAGCACTCTGGAGCACCGCCGGAGTAGCTGCGCCACCTCCGGAGCACTTTGGAGCACCACTGGAGCACGGCCACTAGAGCACGCATCCGCAGTACTCTGGAGCTCCACCGGAGTAGCAACGCCGCTTGGAGCGAAGCCGGAGCAAATCTGGAGCTCAGCTGCTACTCTTCATTGACCTTCGTTCCAAGTCTAGAGCCGAGTCAAAAACGAAGAAAGGTTATGAATAATAGGTAGGAGTGTTGGGGGTGGGATTGGATGGGGGAAGCCACCGGAGGAGAGCTTCCGGCGACAGCGCCCCCCCAGATCTAGGGTTTATGTTTTTTTGTTTAGAGAGAAGGGAGAGGTTTTTGTGTTGAGAGAGAAGTAGTGACGAGGTGAACACTTATAAGTAGATAATGGCGTGCGTAATTGAATTTTATTTTTAATTAGAAAATTATGCCCTGATAATCTTTGGTTTCTTAGTATGTGTTAATTTAATTTTTGTTTTTTTACAAACAAAATATATAAATAACTTTTAGGTGGTAGTATGAGCTTGCATTCAATATTGATCAATGTTGGTCAATGATGAAATCATTAAAAAAAGTTATCAACGTAAATTTGTGAGAAATAAATGTTTTTTCCCTATGCCACAAACCTTTCATACACCGCCACTTTTACCCACTCCCTCCGTCTCAGGTAAAAATATGACTGCATATATAAATAGATATATGAATAATAATATTATTAAATGTGACAGTGTTTAATTCATTGTAACAAGCGGTTTCGAATATCAATTCTTTATTTGTCACTATTATACACAAATGAACATATTAACGGTCAAACATGTATGTTGAATAGCATAATAATGATTGTTGTACTATTTAATCTAGAACTGGGGAATACGTAATAGATTAGGCTTTTGCAGTGAAGTTCAGCGAAGAAGGGCATTAAGGTGGAAATCGCCACCATTGTAACTAATAATTAGAGATGTTATTTCGTCATTGTATTCAAGTTACCACCATTTTGTGGTGTTCAATGAGCATAAAGTGGTGTTCACATAGAAACTCAAAACTTCTAATTTTATGGCGACTTTTGTATTCAAACCACCATCGTTGGGTGGTGTTTGGCGGGCAAAAAGGGATGTTCATGAAGAAACTCAAGGCCTCGCGACGGTGATGGGATGTCGGTGCTCGTGGAGCGATGGTTCCAATTCGATGTTAACCTCTGGTGGTTAAATGATGTGGTGTTTCCAATTATAATATAAAATCATTGATGCTATGGTGTTCTGGTGGCTCTATTTCCAAAATATATCTCATATTTCTCTCTTTGGAGTTTATAATGACCAATCAAGCAGTGTTTGGTTAGACCTGTGGTGGTAGTAGTGGGATGGGGGCAGTGGGGAGGATGGTGATAACTGTGTCAAGAGGGGAGTGATGCAAGGTAGTGTTTGGATACATGGGTGACGAGACGAGGCAGTGGGAAGGATTATGGTGATTATGCCAAAATTGGAATGGTGTAAGGCAGTGTTTGGTTAGGGCATTAGGGAGGATAATGGTGATCGTATCGAGATGGGAGGGGTACAAGTCGGTGTTTGAATAAAGTGGTGTTGGGCTAGGGGGAAGTGGGAAGGACAGTGGTGATTGTACATAGAAAGAGTGGTTCAAAGAGATGTTTGGCTGGAATGGTGGTGGGTTGGGGAGCAGTGAGGACGATGGTGGTGATTGTGCCGAGAGAATAGTGGTACAAGGTGGTGTTTGGTTTGGGTGGAGGTAGGTTGGGGCAGTGGGAATGAAGGTGGTGATTGTGTCGAGAGGGGAGTGGTGCAATGCGGTGTTTGGCTAGAATGGTGTTAAGTTGTGAGCAGTTGGGATGATGGTGGTGATTGTGCTGAGAGGCGAGTGGTGCAACAGAGTGTTTGGCTAAAATGGTGTGGGTTGGGCATTTGAGTTGATGGCTGTGGATTGAGGCATTGGGGGGATGATAGTGATTGTGCGGACAGAGGAGTGGAGTTGGGTTGGGGCAATTTGAGAGGATAGTGGTGGTTGTGTCAAGAAGGGGGTGGTGATGGTGGGTTGGGGGCAGTTGGGGGGGGGGGATGGCGGTGATTGTGTCGAGAAGGGGTGGTGATGGTGGGTTGGTGCAGTGGGGAGGATGGTGGTAATTGTGTTGAGATGGGGAGAGCGCAATGCGGTGTTTAGATTAAGGGGTGTCGGGTTAGAGGCAGTGAGAAGAATGGTGGTGATTGTGCCGAGAGGGGAGTGGTGCAAGACGGGGTTTGCTGGAGTTGTAATTGTGCCAAGATATGGTGGTGGTTCAAGGAGGTAGTTTGGGGTTGAGGATAGAGTGGATGAGCTTGGGTTGACGGTAAAAACTTGATTTATTCGCGTTGAAACTAAATATAGTTGAAAAACAACATACATTTTTTGCTAAACAAAAACTTATATTCTAAAAATAGACATTACGATGAATTTAACAACCTGTCATACAATAATGTGCTTACTTATAAATTAGAGAAATTATCAAGAAAATAACATCATCTTACCATCAATATATACTTCACTAGCTTAATTTAAATGATGTTGAGTAATCATGGATTGTTTGTTATGAATGCATATGGACTTGGAACACAAGCTTTTATTATTGAGGGTGCCCGCTGAAGTTTTGATTTGGACAAAGTTGTCGGTATCATTTAACACTTGCTTCGTAATAAAACTACCCATTTATTAATTAATTCATTGACTACTGCGTACGTAGTTCTAATTTCTAAATCTGCGCAAGAGCTCATGCGGATACAATCATACAACACCTCTAATCACTAATTATTATAATTATTATACTTCCCTCCGTTCAAAAAATTTTGACACTTTTTTGCCTTTTTTCTTAAGGTATGTTTGATCATTAATAACTTTTGATATGTATGTTAATATCGTGTAAAATTTTAATATTTGGAAAGTACATGCTACGAAGAATCCAACGATACCTCACATGATAATATTACTATTTATATATTACATGAAATTTATGGTCAAACATGGCTTGAGAAAGTTGACTAAAAAGTGTGCCAAACATAGCTGAACGGAGGGAGTACACACATCACTCATTCATTTGTGGCATAATAAAATGTCACAAACGATTTCTTAAAAGTGATATTTTTTCATCTTAAAACTTCTCAAAGTGATGGAAAATCTCCAAATATATTCTAGGAGTTGGACATGGCAAGTAATTTTTTTATGAAATATCAAAAAAAATATCCAAAAATAATAGGTGGAAATTGATGACGTTGTTAATGGTCGATGTGATTGGTGAGTGGCGGTAACAGACAATTGAGGACGTTGTAACAAATAAAAGTATCATGCAACTAATGACGAAGTAGATGGTTGATGGTAATTGGTGAACAACGATAGTGAATGGTGTGAGCAATTGAATGTATATATTTGTCCTTTTTAGTGCTATCTCTATTAGTCTATCCCATCTAAAGTTTTGAAGTTTGAAAGTTAACTGTTTCAATATTTAATTATAAATATCTATGTTTATGTGTGTAATAAAAAAACATTACTCCGTATATGGTAGACCGAATAACACATAATGATAATCGTACATAGGAGTATAAAAATTAGGCAAAATTTTGGAAAAAATCTTCATTCCATAGACATATAGAAAAAATGTTGAATTTGAATTACAGTATAAAAAGGTAAAAATAATAATTGCAATATTAAAATTTATTATTCAACGTGTAGTAGTTATAACTTTATTGTCCGATTAATGCAAGCCAAAAATTTTATCTTGATTTTTCTAAACTTGTATTTCAAACTTTAATATATTTTATAACTTATGAAAACAATTGCATTTTAAGATATGGACACTAAAAATTAAATCAGTTTGATTATTTACCTAGTACACAACTTTATGTAGGACCTAAAGAGTAATTAGAAACTCATTTCATGTTTCGTGTTAATCACGCGCGAAGGAAAGACTCATTTACTTTAATCACGCGCGCTACCCTGTGTTAAGGTCCACACTTAGGCTACGTCCACTTCTTCCCTAGTAATTTACTTTCCACCTAAATCTACCTTCTCTCTGAAAACCTCTCCGCAGCCCTAATTCCGATCATCCGGACGGCGAAATAACCGCCGAGGTCAGCCTGAGATCGGAGATCATATACGCTTCTCATACGTATACGTATACCGATTCCGGAGGAGCGTATACGTATGAATCATCGCACCGCATCTGACTGATTTCGCGAAATTGAGGTAACGATTCTCGGATTTACGCACGTGTTTGATAATTTTCTGAATATTCCGTCCGGCATTTATGCGGTTACGGCTCGATTCGTGATTCCGCTGTTTATTGTAAGGGGAGGGTTGGTGATTGTAGGTTGGATTGTTTTGCGTGTAGGAGGAGTGCATTTTGAGGAAGGAGCTATGGTGAAGTTGACTATGATCGCGCGTGTTACTGACGGGCTTCCGCTAGTCGAAGGGCTGGATGACTGCCGGGATATGCCGGATTCCGATTATTACAAGAAGCAGGCGAAGGCGTTGTTTACTAACTTATCGAGAGGCCATCACGAGGCTTCCAGGATGTCTGTTGAAACTGGTCCTTATGTTTTCCAGTATCCTTGAATTACTGTAGCTGCTATTTAGTCGTTTCTTACACTGTGCATTTGTTTCTAGCAATGATAGGTAATGAATACAAATCCAAAACCAATATAAAAAAGGGAAGAGGTGTGAATTCCAGTTGAGGAGAAATTGAGAAACAGAGACATAGGGTGGTTTGGACAGGTGTGTGAGGCTTTGGATTCACCTGTTTGCCGTATTAGTGAAAAAATGTTGTTAGCTCAAATTAAAAGTCTTAGACCCTGTGTGTTTTGATAGAATGAGATGGTAAAATATGATCTATGAGTTACTTACGTTTATTGCGGTTTTATATTTTTTTATTCTTGGCTTTTCTTTACTTGGATCCGTATGAAAAGATAAACACTAGTTCACTTTGTTGGTTGCTGGGATTAGATGGCACAATTCTTTTAAGCCCTATCTACTGAGATTCTCTTTCGAACCTATACTTGTGCTTATGTACTGATCCTTGTGCATTTGAGCTATCACATGATTCCTGGAATGTGTGACATTTGTGTAACTTCTGAATATGGTGTTGAATATCGAGTTGGCAGCTTCATCCTTGGGAAAATTCCTACGTGTTACCCTAGTATGTTATCTGATCTGTGAGAGGTTCTATTGAATTTAGATGTATTTTTGGATTTCCTCTGTATGAAACTACATTTGGACTATGCATCATCTTGCTTCCTTCACTTAGATCTTAGCTATATCATCGAAGGGAGAGTTTGTTATTTGACTATGTGTGACCGCTCTTATCCTAAGAAGCTTGCCTTTCAATACCTTGAAGACCTCAAGAATGAATTTGAACGTGTAAATGGGAGCCACATTGAAACTGCTGCGAGGCCTTATGCCTTTATAAAGTTTGGTAAGATTATTTTGATATTTCTGTTCCTTAAACAAATGTATAACAGAATTTGTTGTTCCTGGCTATTATTTCTGCATTTGATTCTCACGTGCCCTTCTTCTTGGTATATATTACAGATACATTCATACAGAAAACAAAGAGATTGTACCAGGACACAAGAACTCAACGAAACATTTCCAAGTTGAATGATGAGCTCTATGAAGTACATCAGATTATGACTCGCAATGTGCAGGAAGTACTTGGTGTTGGTGAAAAATTAGACCGTGAGTGATTCCACATGTTATCTTCATTTATAGGTTACTTTTTTATGCTTTACGAACCGAAAAGAAAGAGGTTTGCATATTGTCTGAAAAACTAAGATGATTCATGGTCTATTGTTGTTTGAGCGTTGTATGTTTAAACTAAGATATGTATAGTCGTATAGATACTCCAACTGGTAATAGAATTGAGCCTAATAATGTCAACTGTGGAAATACTTTTGTGTTTAATTGTATCTTCAATTGAGCCACATTTTACATCAGATCAGACTTCCTTTGTTTTGTATTATGGTTCTGGGAGGTGGGGTTTTCCTCTTTCTTGGGTTGTTTAAATAGTAAAGTTTGAGTTTCGAATTTTGCAGAGGTGAGTCAGATGTCTGGCAGATTGACTTCAGAATCCCGCATATATGCTGACAAGGCTAAAGATTTGAATAGACAGGTATGTGTAGTAATTATAGTTTGGAGTCAAGATGCCTTCTGCCTCTATTTAAATTTATTCTGTATTACTGTATAATGTATTCGATCTGATGAGTTAGACTACTCTACATAGTGCGTGGATGTGTCTTTTTCTTATAAATTTTGAGGCCTCTTCGGCATTCCATCTCCAGTTGTACAAAACTGAAGTGTAAATTGATGCATCTCATATGATTTTTTTTGGTGATGAAACCTAGCTTATATGCATTTTCATAGTTTGCTGCTTACCTTTTCAAATACCAGTGAAACCAGTTTCACATTTCTCTTAAAAAACTGGGTTTGGTGCTGTGCTCTACATAGACAGCACGTGTCTCAGAATTTTAAACTTCATAGCTTGATACATTTTTAGGTTAATTGTTTACTTCTACAAATGTCAGTAGAACGTTGTTGATAGCTAACTCAGTAACTCTTTTTATGTATGAAACCAGTTTCGCCTTTCTTTGAATTATGTTTATTTCGTTACCTTTTTTGCTTCTATCTCACTCAATCACGTATGCCTGCACACATTCATATGTTTGCATATTATTTTAACTGTGCATTTTTATTTCAGTTATTGCTATTTCACTCTCCAAACTCGCAGACTTGTGCATCCTTATCTCGAATTTTTGTAAGCTTCAACTAATCATCTGTTGATTTCTTGTAGGCATTGATTCGTAAATGGGCTCCTGTAGGTATAGTCTTGGCTGTTGTGATCTTCCTCTTCTGGATCAAGAAGAAAATTTGGTCATAACTCTCCGTTGATTGAAATGGCAACTGGCGTACGTTCTTACTCGTATCTTTATCCAGTTTCCATGGAGACTACATCTTGAAGAGGATAAAATGTCTAGTTTTCTCCCTGGACGATTATCGGGCATTCAAAACATCACAGAGCTCATTATCTTGTATGGCTTGTAGTACAGATTGTATTACCATATGTCTAATACTGTGTTCTCTCTTTCGCGGATCGCTATTACATTAGGTTTCATCACAGGGCCTGTGTAGTTTAGCTCTTGCTATCGGGTTCTTGAGCGTATTTACCCATGGTGTTTACGATGTGGGAAATTACATGTTCATATGAGACTTAATTTAGGCTATTTTGGCCCAGAATTAAACCTACTGTGTGTTGCAGGAGTTTCAACTGAGATATGGTATTCAGCAATTCTGAGAAGCTGTTGTGATCTGAACCTTTTCAATTTGCAGTAATCCGTTCTGATTTGGGAACAAAAGATGCAGCAAAGTGCAACTTAAAATTGATTGTCAAATTTACTTTATTTCATCTCCAATAAATTAAATTCAGCTCCGACTCCTTGGCTTTTATTCTTCTTTTTTTTTTAATAAAAAAAGAAACCCATGTTCTCCTCTGCAAGGCCGCCGCATCTCCGCCTATGGCACCGCTTTGGCGACTGCTCCTCTCGGTCCTTCCCTGTTCATCTTCATCTTCCCTGATTCACCTTCTCCATTCTCTTCATCTCCTTCATCTCGTGACGTCGGATCACCGCCAACATTTCATCTTCAACTGTCTGCAAGGAAGATTATGAGCAACATGCAAGTCCTTTTTTCCCTCCCTAAATAACCTTCCTATTTCATATTATTTTCATTAATTTATATGTAACATGTACCAGAATCGGGTGAAGAAACCAAAAATCACTAGCAAGAAGAAGAAAACAAGTGGTGAAAACAAGGTGGCTACTCTTCCGGCTGCTCCAACTTCTACTCCTCCACGACGCATGTCTCCGTCACAACCAGTAAGAGTGACATGTTTGGAGGAACGTTCAGAAGCCCATGCCTCTTGAAACCCATTTCAGAAATGACGGATGACTGCCACAACAGCCTTATTGAAGACGTACAATGCGGAATTCCAAGCTAATATTCATGTTTTTCAACAACATTCTGAGCTGCCCTCTGCTGACCAGCGCTAATATTGAATCTTTTAGGCATAAATTGATATGGTTCTAACTATGGCTGGATCCTTATTTTGAATGTAGGCAGGTTTTTATCTAATCATAAATCCGGGTTTTCCCTTATTTTGGTGATGCAGATGTTGTAATACCATGGTGAAGGTTGTTTTTATTCTAGACTTCTTTAAAGTGTCATTTTCCTCCACTTCATCATGGATCAAGAATCCTGTTGCCTGTCACTGTCTTGGTTCTTTTCCTATTATCATACAGAGAGTTGGAAGAAAAAAACAAAGTGTGCCATTTCTTGATAGGATAGAAAATGCACTCAGCCCAAAGGAGAGATTAAAGAAGTCAACAAACACATGCCATGGTTCTGTCAGCACTGTACAACCTTATTTATGCCTCTGTTTATATAATATGAGAAATTATTCATAGTCTATCAAGACTGGAAATCTTATTGTGGGATTCTCTTGGAGCAACAATATAATTGCAGAGGTTCTTCTTCCTTTAAGGTAAACATTGAGTTTTCATATCATGGTTATCTTATTACAGCCATTGTCCATCCTTGTAAAGCCTACTCCTTTGTTAGCTTCTCTTGCTTGTATGTCCTGATTACTGCTTGTTAATCACATGTATCTGTTTAATAGTATAAATCGATCATATTTATGCAACTCAGAAAGTACGTTTTGCTCCTGATTAGGCAATTTTTTAATCTACAGTTTAACTCAGTTCCTTGAGTTGTGGTTCTTACAATTGTACTTTTCATGGATGGGGCCTTTTAAGGATCCATATTTTGGTGTTTCATGAGTTTCTTCCTTGTGATCCTATAGTTTTTGTTGATGCAATATGGTGCAGTTTGAGGACAATAAGGATCTCAATTTTTGGTTTATTTAGCTTCTCATGATTCTTGTTGAACATGGATCCAGTTATCTCCAGTGCATAATACATGGCTGCTGAACCTACCAATGTCACTGAATTTCAAGAACTTGCTAGACAAGCCATTCCAAAGATGTACTACGATTACTTCGCTGGAGGAGCTGAGGACCAGCATACACTTGAGGAAAATGTGGCAGCATTTCGTCGAATTAAGCAAGTTCTGCTCTCACCAGTTATTGATTATGGAGAGTTTATCGAATACATCTGAATTGGTGTTTGACATGCTTTTCTCTATCACTGTCACAGTATTCTGCCGAGAGTTCTTGTTGATGTAAGCAAAGTAGACATCTCAACAAGCATATTGGGGTACCAAACTTCAGCACCTATTATGATTGCCCCCACGGGATTTCACAGATTGGCGCACCCTCAAGGTGCGCATGTTTCTTCTGAACACCACTTCCTTCTGCAATTCTGCGTGTTTCTCTTGCAATACCTCTTTGTCTCAGGTGAAGTCGCGACAGCCAAAGCTGCAGCGGAATGCAACACTATTATGGTACAGTTTCTTTTAAGGGTGAAGGAGTTTCAGTCTTAGCGTTTCCATAATGCATTTTAAATGCTTGCATATTCAGGCCTTGTCCTTCTCGTCCTCCTGCAGAATTGAGGAAGTGGCTTCGAGCTGCAATGCTATCCGCTTCTATCAAGTTTATGTATGCACATTACTATAACTTCTATTGTTGCTTTCTTATTTTCCAACACATGAAAATGGTGTTCTTTTGCCATTAGGTCTATAAAAGGCGAGATGTATCTGCACTTTTGGTACAAAGAGCTGAAAGAAGTGGATTCAAGGCTATAATTCTTACTGCTGATACCCCTAGACTGGGTCGAAGAGAAGCCGACATCAAGAACAAGTAACCTTTTCCATTCTAGTTTACATTTCCTGCATCATGAAGACCAAGATTATTTGATAATAACACTTACAGGATGATTTCACCTCCATTGGAAAATCTCGAGGGTCTCATTTCAACAGATGTTGTCACTGTAAGTAAAATTACCTGTAGTCTGGTCGGGTGGTTAGGCATGACATAAACTGAATTGGACCTACCTAATTTATAATTCCAAACAGGAAACGGAACTCGAACTTTCCTTAAACCATAAACAGAAACAGAATCAGAATGAGACTCAAGTCAATCCTAACAAATGAACATACATACCTGTTACTTTTATGTTGTTAATCCTTAGTAAAGTTGTTTATATATTGAAGGAATCGGGATCGGATCTTCAAGCTTACGCATCATCATTATTGGATGATTCTCTCTGTTGGAAGGTACTCTTTATGGTTTCATTTGACCTTGTAACATCATTTAGGGTACCATCGTTGGATTTCATTCTTACATTCTCTATTAGTACATCTTAGTGTATTAATATAACATGTCTTTTCTGATACAACTTTAGGTCTTGTTCATAGATAATAATCTTTAGCTCATTTGTGCATTGCATGAATTGCAGGACATAGCCTGGCTAAAGTCCATCACAAAATTACCGATTCTGATCAAGGGTGTACTAACCTCTGAAGATGGCAAGATTTTCCCTTGCAATTCTAGAATCGTATTCAGCGTGCCATTTCTTTGATTCTATACTTGTTATTCTTGCAGCAATGAAAGCTTTAGAAGCAGGAATTGATGGAATTGTTGTCTCTAATCACGGAGGCCGTCAGCTGGACAGTTCTCCAGCTACCATTACTGTTTTAGAAGAGGTACTTATTATATCTTGGAATTAACATTAGACATCTGTTAGTCATTCAAAAGACGTCAGTGAATATTCCTTTTCACGCAATGTGGCGTATCCTGTCTTTTGTTCTTAGGTGGTTCATGCTGTCCGAGGGAAAATACCTGTTTTTCTTGATGGAGGCGTGAGGCGCGGAACAGACATATTCAAGGCCTTGGCTCTTGGTGCCAAAGCTGTCATGGTAATAGTTTCTTCAACATCTGTTCACTTCTACTGCCAAGAACTATATCAGATAGAAACTTGTAATGATCATCTTCGTGTAACCATATGCCGAAGCAGATTGGGAGGCCTGTTGTGTTTGGATTGGCTGCGAAGGGAGAAACCGGGGTGAAACGGGTTGTTAACATGCTCAAGGATGAGCTTGAACTCGCCATGGCATTGGCGGGCTGTTGCAGAACAGAAGACATCAGCAGAAGCCATGTTAGGACAGAAAGTGAGAGACTCAGAAGCAGATTTTGATGGTTTTGACTAACCATATTGTTGCTCTATCTGTATCTCGGATGTGAAATGTTATTGTGTGTGAAGGATTGACTCTCTGGTATGATCAGGAGCTATTGGTTTGCATTGAAATAATCTTATTTGATTGCTTTGATTATTCAATTGTTGTGTACAAGAAGTGTATAGAAGGTTTTATTCTTTTTTTTAATCAAGATAAGCGTCGGTTTAAAGGGTATTTAAATTCAAGGGATATATACCAATATAATCCTACCTACTTAATTAAATACTAATATAATCTCCAGCTAATTTTTAGTGTAGAACTAACCCTAACTAGTTGATCTAAGTGTCCATATAACCCTAAGATACCATTTCCGGCGTGAAACCCCAACCCTAGCCTCGCTCCTCCCCGCCGCCGTGAAACCCCACCCCTAGCCCTGGCCTACTCACCTCACCGCCACCATGAAACCCTAGCCCCGCTCCTCCCCTCCACCAACACCACCCCCTCTCCCTAGAGCCACCACCCATCCTCTCTTGCCACCACCACGACGAGACTGACGCAATGCGATTACACCTCGGTCGACGATGCGACGCGACGATTGAATGACCAGTGAAAGAACGAATGACGATGAATGAGTGAACGGGAAAATGGAGAAAATGGCAAAAGATATGGCATCGGCGGGGAGAAGAAATAGTGTCGGCAGGGAGAAGTAATGGTGGAAGAAAGGAGGAGAAATCGACGGCAAGAAGAAAAAGGAGAAGTCGGCGTCGAGAAGAAAAGGGAAGAAAGAGGAGAAAAGGTTGGAGAAAATTAGGGTTAAGGAAGGTATCAAAATCAATTCGCAATTTTTTCAGAAGGGTAAAATAGTAATTTCACATTATTCCGGCTAAAATTGGTCGTAATGGGTAGTTTTTCACTTATTTCAACTAGTTAGGAGTTAGGACTATATTTTCACTTTCAAACATTGAAAGGTTATATTGACACTTATGTCAATTAGGTAGAGTTATAAATATATTTTTTTCTAAATTTAAATGGACATATGATACCTTTCACACATAGTGACCGCGATCATTACACTTTTTTTTTATTAGTGATTAATAAATATTGAGAAATTTATCATTTTAGTTTTCTCAAAAAAAACACTGTTGTTTTTCCTCACAAAGTTAGATAAAATACACAATTCAATTATTAAAGAGTTCATCTCTTAAAAGATGATTTTTCATAACTTATGGAAAGACCAAGATTTAAACTGTAAATTAAAAGAAATTAAGATAAAAATTTTGGGTAGTATTAATAGCGTCATGAACTTATAACTGTTACATGTTATATAATAAAATTTTAATATTGCAACTAAAACATTTTACCTTTCTAGAATTCTAAATTAACCCCGTCTTTCCATATGCCTATGGAAAGACGATCTTTCCCACCAAGACTTTGCCTTTATTAAAAGATAGAGTCCGTCTCTTGAAAGACGGTCTTTCCATAAGTCATGGAAAGACCAAGGTTTAAAGTGAAAATTAGAAGAAATGAAGATAAAATTTTCGGGTTGCATGAATCGGGTTATAAACTTTATACCTGCTACACATTGCATAGTAAAATTTTAATATTGCAACTAAAACCTTTTATCTTTATTATTCTAATTAAATTTCTTCTTTCGATAAACCTATGTAAAGATGGTCTTTCCTAACACTTTGCCTTTTAAGTATTTGAGTTTGTAAAATGAGTTTGTGTCTTGACACGGTCTTTCGATAAGTTATGGAAATATCAAGGTTTAAATTGCAAATTAGAATAAATCAAGATAAAATTTTTGGGTTGCATTGATCGGGTCATAAATTTATAACTACTACATGAAGCATAATAAAATTTTAATATTGCAATTAAAATATTTTACTTTTCTATAATTCTAATACTCCCTCTGTTTCAATGGATGTGGCACACTTTCTTTTTTCGGTTATTTTTGTGAATTTGGTGCACTTTCCTTCTATGGAAATATTCATTCAATTTCATACACTCATTCTATTTTTTCCTTTCTAAATTCAATTTCATCTACTCATTTGATTCACCTAAACCCAAACACCTAAACTTATAGTGCCACATCCAACAAAACGGAGGTAGTATCACTCTGTCTTTCCACATGTTTGTGGAAAAATAATTTTTCCCAATACTAAACCTTGTAAAATTGAGCTCAATAAAGAATTATTAAGTGTTAGTAAAAAGTCAATTGCCAAACTATTTTTCTTAATAACCTCTTTTACAGTATGATAAGCTAAATCAGAAACCAGCTTAGAAAAGAACTTCTACAGTAGTAGTATTCAAGATTCCCATAAATTTGTAGAGATGGCCTCTCTGAGGCAGTCTAAACTTTAGGTAGGGGTCTTTATGCAATTCTAGCTATATTCTAACTTTAGGGACCTATCTCTAATAATTTTACAGGGCCTATCTCTAATAATTTTACAGGGGGGAGCTTTTTTGTCCAATTTTCCCCCATCATTTTCCCGCCATCTGCAGCTTGCAAAAAATAAAATAAAATTCAGAAAAATATTTAAAAATATTTTTAAAATACAAATATTTAATATGATCATCGAACTGAAAATTATAAGCATCAGCAAAAATAGTAGAACATCAACGAAAAATCATAAAACATCGACAAAAAATTGCAACAAAAAATATATTAAAAAATATTATAATAATAATAAATGTCGACTACAACTAACAAAACATCAACTAAAAATATAAAAAAGTATTTAAAAAATATAAAAATATCAACAAAGCTTCAGTTATCAATTATGAAAAACTACAAAAATCAACAATATCAACCAAAAGATAAAAACATCAATTGCTATCAACTAAAATTCACCCCAAAAATAAAAAACGTCAACATAAGAAAAAAACACTTAAAAAATCAACTTATGTCACCCAACATTAGAAACATCAACTCGTATCACCTAAAACTCACAGAGAAAAAGAAAAACATCAACATGAGAGAATAAAAAAGCAAAAAATATCAACACATATAACCCAAAAAAACTACAAAATATCGACTCATATCAACTAAAATTCACAAAAAAATAAAAAACATCAACATGAGGAAAAAAATTAAAAATATCAACAAAAAAACTACGGTACCTCAAGAGTATAAATTATTCTCTCAAAATATCATAAAACGTCTTTTTTTTAAACTACAAATATCAACCTATATCACCAAAAAGGTACAAACATCAATTTCTAACATCTAAACCTCATCCGAAAAATGAAAAACATCAGCACAAGAAAAATGACACAACAAACATCAACTCATATTATCAAAACCTCAGCTGAATTTTTTTAAAAATATCAATGTAAGAAAATTTAATAAAACTACCAATATCAATGCATATCACCCAAAAAAACTACAAAATATCAACGCATATCAATTAAATCTCACCCGAATAATGAAAAACATCAACATAAGAGGAAAAAGTTACAAAAGCCAACAAAAAGCTACAATACCTCAACAATAAAAAACTACAAACATCAATCCATATCACCCAAAAAATAAAAAACATCAACGCATATCAATTAAATGTCAGCCGAATAATGAAAAATATCAACATAAGAGGGAAAAAAATACAAACATCAACAAAAATCTACAGTACCTCA
>JAUOBV010000010.1:11164238-11180030 GCA_032360425.1 Rubia occidens
AATATTTGAGATCTATATTACAAGTAGTAAATAATTGGGATAAACTCATTCATACCCCAGTTCTTGTGTATGTGCAGATATACTCCTGAGTTTTTTTTAAATGCATGCGTACCCATGTCGTGATCTAAAAATTGATCAATTTCGATCATTCCCGGATTCAATAGAAATGACCGTTTTCGCAGAATCCGGGAATGACCAAAATTAAAAATAAAAAAAAAGTCATTTCTATTGAATCCGGGAATGATCGAAATTGAACAATTTTTCAGACCACGACAGGAGTATGAATGCACTTTAAAAAAACTTGGGGATATATCAGCACATACACAAGAACTGAAGGACATAAATGCATTTTTTCCTAAATAATATTACTAGTGATATCCAAGCATGGAAGTTTATTTCCCGAGGTTAAAAGCTGAATCATTTTCATCTTTTAACAGTTCTTGTTTGCTTTTGATACATCTACTTCACAAGTTAAAGTGCGAGATCTCTTTGATGATTGTATCTGTATCTCTAGTGCATCTAAAGCTGGATCTTGTTCTACAAGACCGATCGATCCAAAATGTAGGGTTTTGTACAATAAACAAAGGAAGATATGCCAAAAGGATACACTTTGCACTCATTCATATAACTATGAAGCGGGCTCTTCTTGAAGCGCTAGTTTAGCGATGCAATAGTCTCTCTCAAACATCAAGAATTCCTACAATTGGGGAAAAAATCAGTTCAGTTAGCGATTCATCTTCCGTGTTTTCTTGCGAGAGCAGAATCATTCAAACTACTTATCCAGAGCCTCACCTGCATCTGCCGCTGACTAAATAAATTAAGAAACCCGGTTTCTGGAGACGAGATTAGATCAATCAGTTCATCGTGACTTTCAGGAGGATTGCCAGACTCCACGAGGGCGACAGAAACCTAAAAATAAACATATTAGAGAGCTTGAAATATTCACAGGTAAATAGAATTTCTGCCACGTATTAAATGTTTTATCGCTCCTCTTTCACTAGTAAGTATCACTACCTGCATGCATCGAAGAGCAACTTCTGGTATGCAGCACCTACGGCAGAGGCCTCGCAGAATGTATGTTGCCAGGCCTTCCAAATCCCCGTGAATGTTTGAGTACCACGCATCAATTCTTGAAATCTCCAAAGTTACACCAGCTTGAAACCTGGCAAGCTCACCTGTTACAAACAAAGATGGTCGCGATAAGAGATTCCATTGGAAAGTAAACAAATCATTTGACAATATTTTGCCAAGTTCTTAGAGGTGGTCCCATCAAGAAATAGGGACACAGCTCAGTTAGATGCGTATTGGAATCACAGACTAAGAGAATCTGAAGAACATCCCATAGTTCATGAGGGAAAACTGAGAACTTAAGAGCTTGGCATCTGTAAGCAACTACAATCAACACTGTAAGATGCATCGGCATTTGCAAAAAATATAAAGTGAAGAACATATGATAGTATTGTCTTAGATTCGTGTGATAGAGTAGAGTACTATAGCTACTGTAACCACTCGAGTAACAGACTAAAGCATGAAGTATATATTTCCACTCGTTACCTTTAAATCCAGCAGCAAGCAGAGTAGATAGAACACCTCCATCATTGAGTTCGTGTGGCCCAAGCCCATCACCTTCGGCTGCCAAACAGCGAAGAACCACCTCAATTGAGTACTCATCTCTCTCTGATCTGGAGACATTTACCTGCAGACCAAAACAATAATCTCATATATCCGGGGAATCAATCTAACAGTCTGATGTCACTCAACTGCGATACATAATGTGACAATGCAGCTTAATTGAGATCTCCTGACCACCCAAGTGGGCAGCCAGGGGGATGATGATAATCTAGTAACTTACTCAGGAGTGCTCTATACAAGAACAAACATATCCAATTAAGAATCAGATTGTAGCACATAAGCAACAAGAGTAGAGTAACTGGAATTTCATCTTGTTCAACAAAGAAAATATAACATTCTTTTCCTATTCCTGCGTATGAAGTGAAGAACATGCTTTCTGTTTACTTTATTTGCAAGAAAATCAGGGTCAAGGAGCAAACATACCATGAGTTTCCGTTTCAAGACCTCTTCTTCGCTCACCGATGAATACAAAGCACTCATTAAGGTTGTGCACAAAGTGGCATCAGGAGACATGCATTCACCAGAGGGTTGACAGAGTATTGCAGTAGCATGCAGTTCAAGCAATACAGGTTCATTGTATTCATAGATATGGTCTTCCGTTGGAGCCAACCAAGAGTTTTGTTCGTTTCCTGAATAAATTTAAGAATGGAAAACATGTTGTTACTCTTAGACCAATACTTAGTGAGAGAATCAAAAGAAACTGAATTGATCATTGGCAAAAATAAGTTGCAATGATATTTCTAAATATGATTATAAGCAAAAAAACAATTCTCCAATTGTGAGTCAAATTACTGTGTTAAAAACTTCAAGGAATGATTATAAATTGCCTTTTCATCATTAACTCACTTTTTAGCAATGAAAGAGATGACTCCAGAGTCTCTTTGGCTGCTGTGAACGCCAGATCCTCTTCCTCGACTGAAATTTCAGGATGGGGAACCTCCGAGTATTCTAACTCAACTTTAAGCCAGTTTCGGTACATTGCATCACAAGAATAGTACTCATTCTAGTTGACAAAAGCAAAAGATGAGTAATTACTGGCATGCTCTTGAGGCAGATAAGTCAATGAAAACCTAATGTCATGTTAACAGGTTTCAGATTGTTACCCAGTCCTGAAATTCTCTCAAATTCTCAGAGACATCCTGATCCATGGTGGAAAAAAGAGTTTCATTTGGATCTTTCAAAGGTTCAGAAAGTAGACTAAGCAGCTTGTGAGCTCCAATGGGCACTGATGGTACTCTCCACATTGAAATGAGAGCAAACTCCCGAAATAGAACATTGCTATAAATATGAAGATAGGCTGGTTCAGTCTATTGATGATAATAGAAAAGAATGATAAAGACAGAATTATGTGAGTATCTTTAGATTAAAGCATGTGTATCAGTACAAAGAGAAATTCAGAAAGAAAGAAAAAACTACTATGTAATTTCAGGGACTGACAGTCGGCTGTAGGTTTAATAAGAATGAAAATACAAATGAAATATTAATAGGAATGTACACTGTCAGTGGGTTGTAGGTTTGACAATTGAATAGTTTCCACTTTTCATTAGAAGATCAAGCAGGAAGTTACACTAACAAGAATGATCAAGCAATGTAATTACCTATGCATCAATGCCCGAAGAAGAAGTTTGAAACTGACATCCTTAGCATCTTTGACAGTTGATGGGGGTGTAAAGCAAAGCCATTGAATAACCATAGCTTTCTGAAGACTCTGCAGTCGGTAATGTTCTGCTACATCAGATGATTTGTCGTATTTTCCTGCAGAAATTTCTCGGGATTTTGACAGAATTCTGCAGACAAATCTAAAATTAATCCAGTAACTGGTACTCATCAAACTATTCTTCAGGAAAGAAGTATACCTCTCAATAATTTCTTCAAAACTGCCTTTTGAATCATCTCCAGCAGAAAACGGCAAGTGCTCAATTGCAGAAAGAAATATCTTATACCCTACATGCACACTACAAGAGAAACAGATTACTAACAAAGTCAACCGACAAGGGCAAACTCATCCAAAAACAACTCACAGCAGTAATTGTCTTCTAAGTTGTGCATACAGCAGTGCTACAGGATTATCAGTGTACACCAAATAAATATCAAAAGTTCAAGATCTTCAAAGCACACCTGCTATTAAGTCGCAACTCCATCATATGCACAAATAGATCAACGCAACGATGTCGAGCAAGCTGTGAAGCATATATTCCAACCAACTCTTCTTGCTGCTTAGTGAACAGATACATAGCATACCTGAAAGAGCAAGAAAGATGTAGAGAAGTCGGGTCACCTACAAATAAAATTCCTTAAAGAAACCACAAGACACATCAAATGTCACACAGTTCCAAAAGAGCGGCTAAATTCTATCAATGGAACTCCCAAAACTGTTTCATTAATTATGTCTAAGCAATAAAAAAATTTCAACATAATCTTTAGATCAATAATCTAGTGTATAAGATTACAGTTGCATGATTTGTAACGGAGTAGCCATAAATTTTAACAGAAAGTTCTCATTTTCATGTCCTTCATTCCGGATTTTATTTAACCATCTAAAAATCAACTTACATGTGAAGGATAAGATCACCAACAGTCATAGTTTCATCAATAAAAGTATTATCTAAATGTCGAAGCACAAGCACCAAATGTGCCCCAAAGCGCATCATCTGAGGATCACCATGTGGCCTGCAAAGAGTAGAATCATGCTTAAGTGAGGTACGAGGTTTTTAATTTTCTGAATATTTAAAAGTAGTAAAGCAATCTTTAAAAAATAAGGGCTTGAAAGAACCCTTTTATGACCCATGGACACATACTGTGAACCAAGAAACAGCAGTTCTGCAATCTACTCTAGTTTATACAATTACATTAGTACAGAGAATGAGATATGAACTGATGTGGACAAGAATTTTACAAAGGTCAGTCATGGAATATGACAAGTGTACACATTGTAGATAAGTAGCCAACTTTACTTGAAGTCATTCTGGTGATCTTCTGAAGGTGAAATCCATGACCATATGAGCTCAAGCAAACGTGGAATGCCGCCTACCATAATACTCATCTGTAGAAAGTTTGGTTAATTAGACACCTAGTTGAGCACAACAGCATACTTATTGAACCAGAAGAATACTCAACTTATTCTATCATAGTGCTGCTTTCCACCAGACATGTACTAAAACAGCATACAAAAACCAGAGCAGCAGTAAAATCACGCTTAAAAATAGAACACTCAATTTTTATAATGTTAAAAAATCGATGCAGGAATATGAATCCTGCTAAATCTAAGCAAAAACATGGATTATTAACTAGATCAAGTTAGCCTGCATGAAAAGAAGAAATCAAAACAAGAAGGTGGATGAGCCTCTGGGGATTTGCTAAAACATATATTTCATTACTGAGGTAAATTGATTCACATTTTTATCATGTTTATTCTAACAATCAGATCATCACTTGAACTTAAAGTTCAGATACCTGAATTTGCCTTTGCTGCTCCTTGCATGCTCTAGTAACAGCTTCATGAACAGTGTCACTTAAAACACGCAGAGTTTGACGATGTCAAATTGTGAGGGAATATAGGGTAATATACATATCTATGAATAAGCGAGATGTGAGATCTTCACCTTGAATGAAGCTTCTGAAGCAAAGCGTCAAGGTTCCGAGGTTGCTGGTTCAAAACCTGAAGGGGCCAATTATCTGGTCCAGCAGTTTGATGGCTACCTCCCTCTCCTAGTTCTGGAGTTCTTTCTAAAGCTTCTTCATAGCTCTTAAACTGATCTACTCCACCAGGTTGAGACTTAGCCAGATCCATATCAACAAGGACATCAAGCCACGATTTAGCCATTGCCCAACAGGCAGACTGCATAAAAGTGCACCTGGATTAATGTCATAATCCTTGAAACGAAAGTATCAACGAAACATGTTCTTCAGTAATGTCATCCTATATGCAATTTAAGCAAATTAGAAAAAAAATGCTGTAAAGATGAAATTGGGATTAATGATAATCATGCAAATTTGGCGTGCCTTTGCTATATTTGAGGATGAGCCATAGCACAGAGTAAGTACCTCCCAGTCTTTACAAATTGGAAGCATGTGCTTTAGGTTACTACACCGTGATGCATATACTGCAGTTTCATACTTCCCACCATCTTGCTCTGCAATTTGCTTGATTACGTGAAATCTCTCTATTAGTTCACAACAGCAAATCACACAATGTGGATAACATAGAAATCTATCATAAGCCTACATGTAACAAAAACAGCATCTACCTCGGATGCACAGTAAGAAGCCCATCTCCAAAGACGGAACTGATGACCAATGCCGCTCTCCAATTCAATGGCTTGCAGGATTCTATTCTTGCCATTTTTAACCAACTTCTCAATGGATGGGAAAAGATCATATCCTCCAAAAGGGCACAGAGATGCAGCCCTCCACGGCTGTCCAAACGAAACCAACAGAAATGACTTAATTAAATATTATTGATTTATTAATAGTCTGATTAGAGAGAACGAGAAAGTCACTGATCTCCTAGATACCTGCCCACTAGACCGGCAGAGGCTGCATGCATCGTCCAGTCTTCCTGCCCTTAATAGAGACCATACATCTTCCAGGAAGGACTCATCTTGTTTCTGTTTTCAGAAGCAATCACAAATCTCATGATTATATGCATATATGTGAACAGTAGCTTTGCTACCTGGTCAAGAAAACAGAGTTTTCCACACTGAAATTGGGTTTAGAGTTCGGTAGCCTCTCATAACAAAATTTTCTCTCACTTGTTCTTTAGGTAGCAGCATAATTGTTTCTGTATTGAATGAAATCTATAACCACGCAGGACTCTCATACCATACTTTTGAACTTCATTAAGAGTCAATGGGTAGTAGGTAGTGGAACCTACACAATTCAGTAATAAAGACACCCATGGACCCAAGAAAACTGTAAATTGAAACTTAATAAATCTAATAAATAGACACAAGATTGAGAGAGTACTTTGTCATCAGGTAAAAGTTGGGCATGCTCCCGTGTTGGAGCATCAAAATCAAGGTGATGGACCATTTTTGGATTCGATACACCTTTCTGTAAATATCGCTGGGTGTTATGCCAAATCCCAGATTTAGATAGATATGTACCCGCGTGAGAACCTCGGACCTACAATATTAAATATATCAAAGATGTTTAAATTGGATTTTATAACTTAAAGGGAGCAGTCTTTCTTGGAAATGTGGATAAAGAGATACTAATATTCATAAAAGAAACAACTACAAATCAGAAAGATAATTATTTTACGATAAAGTAAAAAGAAACCATTTTATATTTTGTCAGAGTAGATTGCGAGGAAGGGGCGGAAGCAAATATTCTTTAGCAAGCACAATGATACATTTTATACCCATTCCCCTACAACAGGGAGAAATGTTAACTATGATGACCAAAGTCAACAACGACATCTAAGCATTTATCCCACTATGTGAGGTTGTCTACATGGATCAGATCCCACCACTGCATTCGGTTAAGACACGTAACTTCATTTATATTCAAATATATCATATCCTTCTTTATTGTCTTTTTCCAAGTCTTTCTAGGCCATCTTCTTCCCCTTTTAACAGGGTCGGGGAGAAATGATGACTATAATGAAAGGTTTCTAAATTATAGCCTGAGTTGACTGAATGGGGGAAGTAACAATTAAAAACAACTTTTGAGACACAGTTCAAAAGAATAAATTGGAGTAATAAACGAGTAGGGAACATTAAATTTCAGAGCAATCACTACACAAAATTATACTCCCTGAGTCCCACAGTTTACTTCCCACTTTTTTGTCATGATTTCAAGACATGTTTGATAACCAATAAGTTTAGTTACACATAATTATTGCATGTAAAAATTTAATAATTAGAGAGTACATGTTCAACGAATCTAACCATGTACCACATGATGATATTATTATTTTATACTATTCGAAATTTATAGTTGAGCAAAAATGTGAAGTAGAGGATGGAGGGAGTAAGTTATATTTAAAAAATTTACAATTTTTCTACCTTGTCATTTAAATCAAGGGCCTTTGATGCCAACCCTTCAAGCCACTGAACAATCCTGAGGCATAACTGCGCTGTGTGATTTTCAGTCACAAACTGACAAGCCTCCAGATGTGAAGTTTTCGGTAACTGCCAAAATCAGTAGCAATGTAGACGCTGAGCACACAAGGCAATTGACATCATGCATTCAGAAAGCTTCATTAAAAATATATACTATATATATTATCACCATAACTAGTTCTTCAGGAATTTCTTCATTTCCTGCATGACAAAAAAAATAGGCTTCACAAACCAAGATTTCAGAAGGACCGACCAAGGGGTCCAAAACAAAAAAAAATCACAAAACTTAATGATTTATCAGCTCTCAAATAATAATCGAATGTGATTCCTGAAGGCAATGCTACTGCAATTTATAATTAAAGACCTCAACAACTTTGTTCACAATATATCGTGGCTTTCAGAAAGTAGACGTAAGTAACACCCAAGTAGAAACTCTTTGAGAATGTCAAACTGCTTCCAGCTTATTATTGTAGTCAGAGTCTGACTTCAGACTATAATAAAAAGAATGGAGTAGCAGAAATGAGTCTGGGAAAAGCAAACAGGAAATAGTTTCCATTCCCCATTGATTAGAGAAGATTGTACCAGCCCATACCTATTTAATTTGCTCGATGGCAAATGTTTACTGTTAATTAAATTATCTAGATATGGCACTTAGTAGCAAAAATGCTTTTAATTAATCTATTACGTGTGTAACGTCCAATAACACTCTGCAATTATTTAGAGATTTGCGATCAATTATCCAGCTTAAGTAATATTGCATCTAGTATCAGAAGAGTAAAAGATTCATTTCCTTTTCCAAATATGTACCAAAGAAGAGACCAGGATGCGGCCTCATCGAGCAAGAGTTTGGCCTTCTGCCTCATCAACTTATCCGCCACGATTCTATGCCTTTCATTTGAGCCAGACCTACAATGGATAACAATCAAAATAACATTTAAAGGTTACTTAAGATGAATAACCTTACTTTTATATAATCAAAGTGATTCTACTAATGACACCTGCACAGGTATAAATCACAAAATAGAAGAAGTTTATGCGGAGAAGTATAAATAAAAATTATAGAATGCTATTATAAATGAGTGTAGCTGACTTCTAATGATAAGGGTTTCAAAGTATATTTGCATTTGACTACCTTTTACAGCTATCTTGCAATATATCTTTGGAGAAACATTTTGTGCAGTTTGAGTACATCATTTCCATAAGCAGAGAAGTAAGACTAGTTTAAAATAACAACAAACGAAGGGTGACATGGCAGGTTGCTATTTTGTTCCAGCCAATATAAAAACAATAGTGAGCATTGATTTTATGGAAACAGAGAATCACATGTTGATTCCACCTGTTGTCACTGGGTCTGGGAAAATGAATTCTCAGCCAGTAGTTTCCCACACGGAAACATGCTCCTAAATAGATAGTTAAAAGAAACTGAAGAGTGAGGGTTTGGGGTAGGAATAAACATTGACCCATAAACTCTCACAAGTCACAACATCAGAAGAATGACAACCAAATGTTGGTTGAATAAAACAGATACCAGCAAGAGCATAGCTTTGAGACTTCAAGAACATAAACAACAAACCTTATTGACTCTGAAACATCACGGCAAGCACTCTCAAATCGCAGTATCAAATCTTGAAAAGGCATCAACCCTGAAAACAAATGCAGTAGCATTACTGAGTATAGATGACATGAAAGGTCCACGTAAGCAAAAATTATCAACGGCACTACCGAAACTACAATCCAGCAAGTAAACAATAATTAACACCCTCATGTCCTCTCTAAAACTATTGAAATTCAAAGCAAATCTAAATGCACCTTGAAGCGCGGAGTCGAGTAGAGAAGCAAACAGCGAAAACGTATTGTCTCTGCTATCAATGATTTCATCTTCTTCTTGCTTCAAATATTTCAATGCACGAACTCCACTACTATGATGACCTAACTCCTCCCCAAAATCAAGCTCAGACTGCCCCAGACTGGCAGCTCGCAACCTCCTCCTCGGAGAAATGTGTGTCCTATACGGATTCCCCCCGTGATCCATGTCGAAGCTCTCGACCTCCTGCTTAACATCTTCTAAAAAAAGTACCGCATTCGACCTAATTTCACTCAGCCTAGTAGCTGAACCATCGTGCTGCGACGAAGCTAACGGCGATTTGCTGCGCGTTAGATAATTCTACTACTGTTAGTTTGCAAATTCATATCCACATAACTCAACTGACAAGACTGATAGGAAAATTCATTTTTACAGAAAAGCATTGCAAATGAAGTGAGAGGAAATCAGTATTACCCGTATCGTCGGAATTTCTCCCTCCGGGTGAAATCTCGGGCTTCGAAGTCGGTGGGAGAGACGTCCATTTCCACATCCTCCATTGCAATCCGAAGAAGATTGAAACAGAGCTTCGGTTGGATTTGGGAGCTCTTAAACCCTAGGATGCTTAAGCGCGGGAAGGGTTTTGCTGCTTTTCTTTTTCTTTTTGTTTTTTGTGGTACTGTTATGGTAAATTGCTTCAATAGTCCTTCACTTTAACCCTCATTGTCACGAAAGGCTGCAAAGTGAAAAACAACCCTGCAAAATTTGTAGTTTCCACAAAAGGAAATGAAATAATAATAGAATTTTGGTTGTGAAGAAAATATGTGTTCAGTGTATTTAATATAATACTCCCTCTAGTCCCTTGTTTATGGCCTCGTTTGACCGTAATTTTTTCATTACATGTCATAGGATGGTACGGCGTTACGTCCTTCTCCTTAACATAAATTGAATCATTTTCATTTTCATTTCATTTCATATGGGAACAAACCATACCATCAATTGATCCAACATCGTTCTTAAAAATAAGAAGAAAATGTGCTAATCTCAATGGGTGAAAAAGCTCGACGGATCCTAATAAGAAAAGCTGAGGAAGGAGAGGTAGCAAACACAATTGTGCGTGTAACTATCATGTATATCTCCTTTTTATGGGCTCTGCATAGCGATGTATGTTGGTTCGTCTAAAAGAAAAGAATCATTCGTTAAAAGGAAGAATCGTCGTAAAAAGATGTGTATCATTTGTAGTAAAATTGCGGTTAGCAATCCGAAATGTACGTGACATAGTTGGATTCAACGAGACAAAAATTAAATATTAAGTTTGAATTCACCGTTGTTATACATAATTAAAATAATATGTGTCTTAGAACTGTGGGAAACAAAATTGGGATGCAGGGAGTACTGTTACACCCATACTCTTCCGAAACAGCTCGGTTCATATTCCCCCAAGCAATGAACCAAGAAGGGATGTAACGAGTATGTATCAGGCGGAATGGTGGTCAACTAAACCGTGGTCCAGGATCATTAGTTCGAAGTGCGGCTCACCATCGACCATAGATCTCCCGAACGGAGAATCAAAAGCAAAGAAGGGTGAAAGTTTGGGAAGATAAATTTAGTGTTGGGCACTTTTCAAGTTGAACGACTGGGTTGCAGGTCATTTTTAAAGGGTGGATGATCATGGCGGCACGCGAAAACATAGTCAGAAAACATGACTGTTCAATTTGATGACCTGAATATTCATACAGATAATCCAGACCGTACGACCAAGCTACACGACGGTTCAAGCAAGATGACCAAACAAGAAGAAATGTGACTGTCAAGTAAACTATCATTTAGACTCGCTACTTCTAAGGAGTTGTAATACTTGAATGGATAAGGGTGTTGGTCGTCAATTGTAAATTGCCTATAAATACTCCAGTTTAGAGCAAGGATCCCGATAAGTTCTAGTGATTTGTTTTACCAACCTAAACAGTTCAGTTAAGTAATAAAAATAGAGAAAGTCTCATGAAAGACGATTTTTTATAAGTTTATGAACGATCCACGGTGACTTTTACATTAAATGTTGTAATTCTTTATAAGATATAAATACTGTATTTTAAAAGTTAAAACAAGTAATTATATGTATTTGAATGTGAAAATATAAAAAATAGGCAAATATTGGGAAAGACAGTCTTTCCATAACCTTATGGAAAGACGGGGTTTAATTACAATAATAAAAGGTAAAATGTCAAAGTTGCAATATTAAAGTTTTATTATATAACATGTAGTAGTCATAAAGTTTATAACCCGATTCATACAACCCCAAAAATTTTATCTTAATTTGTTCTAATTTACACTTTAAACCTTGGTCTTTCCATAACTTATGGAAAGACCGTCTTTCAAGAGACGCACTCTAAAAAATATATTATATAAAAAATTAACTTTTTAAAAAATTTAGCATATAATTTAACAAATAAAATGTATAAAGTAAAAATTAAATAACTTGTCTACGTAACCACTCGTAAAAAACAAACTTAGACCATGTATGGTGGGGGAACCACTCTCACACCACTCAAATTATTTCAGTTAATTAAATAATTAATCTCTCTCCTCCACCTCAGCAATTCAAATCACAACTAAAACACTTCACTTTTTCTCCACAATGGTGAAAACTGCTCCCACATCACTCCATGAATCCCACTTGATGCTCTCTATCATACTTATTAATTTTATCTTTAATAATTAATTCAAATAAATTACCTAACAAAATAAATTTAAATGTGAAAATCAGTAACACACCTATAATTATTGAATTTTATTTTATTTTTTCAAATTTTATTTCCAAAATTAATTTTAATTTGTAAAATTTATTTTATGTACCATAATTAAAAAGAACCATATACATATTTTTAAAGAATGTATTGATTTTTAAAAAGAACCAAAATGTAATTTCAGAAATTTTCAAAGATGGAAAAAATGGGAAAAGGTTGAAAATTTAAATAAATAAAAAATATAAAAAATCTGGGCATTTTTAAAAAAATAGCCGTTGAAAAATCTGGCCATTTTCTAAATGGAAAACAAAAACTTGTGCGTTTTGAAAAATTAGCTGTGTGCCCTCTGCATTTTCTAAATTAAAAAAACAAAAAACTTGTGCATTTTGAAAAATTAATTTAAATGTGAAACGCATGAAGCAAGTGGCCGAGAATGTTAGCTGGCCCACGTGAATTCTACTGTTGGCAGAAAGGAGGGTGGGAGTAATGGTCACGGGCCCGGCGGTGTGAATGAATCACACCACTTTCACTCCCCCACTGTGGAGGAAATTGTTCCTATTCTATTCTCATTTTTAATTCAACCTACTCTTAGACCATGTACAATGGTCATACCACTCCTACACCACTCAAATCATTTCAGTTAATTAAATAATCAATCTCTCTCCTCCACATCAGCAATTCACACCACAACTAAAACACTCACTTTTTCTCTCCACAATGGTGAACACCACTCCCACACCACTCCATGGGGCTCACTTGATTCTCTCTATCCTACTCATTAATTATACCTTTAATAATTAATTCAAATAAATTTATCTAACAAAATAAATTTAAATGTGAAATTTAATAACACACCTATAATTATTGTATTTAATATTATTTTTTCAAATTTCATTTCCGAAATTAATTTCAAATTGTAAAATTTATTTTATGAATCATAATTAAAAAGAACCATATACATATTTTTAAAAAATGTAATTTTGATTTTTAAAAAGAACCAAAATTTAATTTCATTTTTAAACAAAAATCATAATTTTTAAAGATTAGAATTTATTTCAATTATTAAAAATCAAAATTTATTTAGTAAACGAAAAAAGGAAAAAGAAACGAAAACTGGAAGCCAAAGGGAAAAAGAAACAAAAAAGGAAGCATAATGGTCATACCCACGTGATGCTTCCTGCCAAGGCATAATGGAAATGGTATCCATTTCTCCCACCCCTGGCCCGCGTGTGAAATGCTCACACCACTCTCACACTCCCACTGTGGGGAGAAATTGTGTCAATTTAATTTCCATTTTTAATTCACCTCACTCTCACACTCCCATTGTACATGCTCCAAAGAAGAGTGGAGATTTTTGGATTATAGAAATTGACCAAATTGAAGAATTAAACTAAAGTACATAATACTACCTTGATTGTCTTAGAGCGACCTCAAACCAATCAAGTAACATGCTCTTGTCCCACTTGGTCCCGAAACCCTACTAAAAAAAATGTATTTGTAAACACCTAATGTTGGCAGCCAAATTACATGGTCCTCTTCTAAAAATGTACAAAATCTTTATGGAATTTGATTTGGATCTCACAATTATTTCCTAATTCTTAGGAATGGATACATTTATAACCCTGAGTTTAGTGTGAAAATGTTAATATAATTCTAAAATTTCAGAAAGTGTCAATATAATCATAACTAATTATTGTATGTGTCAGTTTAATCCTAACTTTAGAAAAAATTGTGCCGATATATCCAAACCCCCTAATTCCGGCTTTGACCAAATGAATTTAGCCATGAACATAAAATGAAATGAAAAGAATACCCTTTATGAAAAACCTATATTTCTTCTTCAAAATTCTGCCACTGCCGTCGTGTAACGCCGCTGCCGCTTGTAGAAACTTGCTACTGCCAGATTCACCGCCGCCAAAGATAAATAACCGGCCACCCTCCCCCCTCCCCCCCCCGCATCTGCCGCCCTTGCCGCTGCCACCCTCTTCCATCCCTCCTCCCCTTCACCATTGTCGTTGCTCTCTTCTTCTTCCCTAGCCTCCACCACCGCCGCCGGTAACTCTCCTTCCTCCACCCTCTCCCCATAACCCTCCCTCGGAATTTGTAGCAACCCACCCTAACTTCGGTCGAAATTCCACCCTGCACCACCCTACCCGAGCCCACCATCGTCTCGCCACCACCACCTCCTCACCTTTCCCACCACCATTGGCCTTCAAAAGCCAAACCACAGACCCTCGAACCTAGATCCTTCTACACCACCTCCTACAGCCCACCCGGCAACCCAAACCTTAAATTCCACAGGACACCCAAACCCTAAAGATCAAACGGCGATTGAATAGAGGGTTTGGCTGGAGCGTCGCCTTAGATTGAACTCCAGTCCCCCACTGGCCGAATTTTTATCAACAGAGTGAGAAGAAAGATAAACGGGGAAGACAATGTGATTCTGAGAGATAAACAGGGAAAATAAAGAAATGGGGAAGAATCGGAGAAAGAAACCAGAAAAATCATTTTTTAAGGCAAGGGAAAAATAGTCCTTTCATCATAATTCAACCAAACAAACGTTGACTAAAAAGTCAGCGAAGTCAAAGGTTATATTGGCACTTTCTGAGATTGCATGGTTATATTGGCACTTTCAACGTAACGCAAGGGACATTTAACACTTAACAATAATTCTTATGTAATAGTTCTTAGAGAAAAGTGTGTTTTAAACCATATGTTTTGGTCGAAAATGCAGAAATGATCTTGTAAAATCTGAAAGTACAAAAATAAACCTGAATTTTGTTAATCGAAATGTCAAAGTCAAATTGGCCAAAAATTGTTGAAATAACCGTTTACCCTTCTATTAAAAGAATTTAAAAAAGACAGTAATACCCTCACTACTTTTTAACAAAAAAATATTTTCTTTTCAATTTTTCTTTTTTTCCTTTCTTTTTTCCCCAAATCTGGGAGCAGTGCCACCTCATCAACGACGCTGCCCAATTCCGGCCTAAACAAGGCGACATTGAGGATGGGGGTGTAGTCATTGGTAGAGTCGTAGGAGGTGATGGAATGCGAAATTGATCAAGAACTTCGTCGGGGATTCATGGCGAGGTTAGCTAGTTAATGGCGGAGAAATTGATTAGGAATTTATGGGCGGGTTAGTGGTGGGGCTAGCAGAGGGGGATCTGTGGCGGAGGCGGCAGGTTAATGGCGGGGATGGTGTGGGTGTCTGGAGCAGCAGAGGGTTTTGATGGGGAAAGGGCGGAGTTAGGGTTGCTGGTGTGGAAGAGGAGGCCAGTTAATGGCGGGGAAGAGCAGGCGGGTTAATGGCAGGTTTAGGGCATGGAAGAGGAGATGGGTTAATGGTGGGGATGGGGTGATTTTCTGGAGCAGCGGTTTAGTGGCGGGGTTAGTGGTTGTTTCTTGAGCGGCGACGGAGGTACAACGGCAGAGATGAAGAAGAAGAAGAAAAAAATGTTTGAAGATGAAGAAGAAGGGGTAGAATTGTCATTACATTTTCAGTTTTGAGTCCAGTGGTAATTTTATCTTTTCATTTGGGTGAAGTGTTGAC
>JAUOBV010000010.1:11191839-11206403 GCA_032360425.1 Rubia occidens
AGTTAGAGAATCTCACATTGGTGGTTGACAGTCATATAACTCAATATATAAGATTATGAGTTACCCCTACATAATACCAATTGATTTTATGATAGGAGCCCATGATTCTAATAAAGCCAAGTAAGATGTTGTATGTCCCATCATTTATAATATTCATTACTGTTTAGGCTTTCTTTTATTCTATAAAAATAATAATTTACTGGACATATGAGAACATCTTATTCGTCTCATACATCCACCTACAATTAATTTTTTACATACTATCTCCGTTTTGTTGGATGTGACACCATACTCTTAGGTGTTTGAATTTAAGCAAATAAAATGAGTGGATGAAATTGAATTTATATAGGAAAAAGTAGAATAAGTGGATGAAATTGATAAAAATATTGCCATAAAAAAGAAAGTGTGCCAAATTATATTTTAAAACAAAGTTGCCACATCCAATATAATTCGTAACACAATTCATGTTGAAAAATAAAATTATTTTTAAAATATATTCCATCCGTCCCATATAAATTGACACAATTACTTTTGGATCGGTATTTTATTTTATGCAAGACGGGTGGAAGTGTTGATTAGAAATAAATGAAGAGTATTTTGGTAATAAAAGAGTTGACTAGTATATTTAATCAACTTTAGGCATTAATTGAATTGTGCAAAATTCTGTAAGACGAACGAAAAGAAAAATTATGCCGATTTCTATGGGACGGAGATTACAATCTAACCTCCCTAGCTTAAGCCATAAAATTATATTATACTTTATTAAATTGTTGCATTATAGTATATTTTTTTCTTCCATGCGATGAACAGAGCGAGGAGAGGAAATGGTCGACTACGTTCCGGGACTCGCTCCAATCTCCACCGCCGATCTTCCGCCGTCATTCCACGGCAAACTCCCACCGACAGTACGACAACTTACAGTAAACTCCGTTAAATCCGCCTCATCGGAAGCAAAGTATCTCCTCATACCTTCATACTACGAGCTCGAAGCTTCCGCCATGGACAACCTTAAATCCGGATTCCCCATCCCCATTTACTGCATCGGTCCCGCAGTACCTCACAATGCCACAGGTGCCGGCGCCGACTATTTCAAATGGCTGAATTCTCAACCGGAATCCTCCGTCCTGTACATATCGCTCGGGACCTTCGTATCCGTATCCGACGAACAGATCCACGAGATCGCCGCCGGAGTAGCTGATTCCGGCGTACGGTTCTTCTGGGTTTTACGTGAGGATCACGCTTCGGGGCTGAATATCGGAGAAGTGAAGTAAGTACCTATTAATACTATCATATTCTATACAAAATAATATTTTATATGTTAGCAAATATTGTATTTGTAGCTTTATGTGTAGCTGTGTGACAAATTAGATTCGGATACATGTTTCATAAATTCTACTCGTGACAGATTTTTAGTAGTTAAAGTGATATTTTAGGAAGAAATAAGTGATTTGTGAAACACGTGGAAGAATATGATTTGCCCTGGAACTTAACATACTCCCTCTATCCAAGTTCAAATTACACATTTGCTTTATTAACAATATTCTCTATCAAAATTTGACCAGACACTTGAATAGATATATGAGCAGTATTATTGTATATGGTATTGTTGAAGTTCTCGCAAGAAATGATTTCTGAAAATCAACTTTTCATTTGCCGTTATTATACATAGATAATTTATTAATTGTCAAAAATATTTGTTGAACAGTGTATTAATGATTGTAGTGCAATTTAAATTGGGACGGAGAATATAATATTTACTAACGTATAAAATTTTCTAGTTTTTAAGTTATGCACGTATTGAATGGCATATTGATTGTGAATTTGTGATCGATGCTTCTTTCTTCTTACTCATAAGATATTGAGAAAGACTTGTATGAGACCGTCTCACCATAAGTTATGGTGAGACAAAGTAATAAGTAAAGTTTTGAAAATTACATAATGTACCCCATGTCATTTCTCATCTTTATATAATTGTATTTAGACCCTCCGTCTCACAATAAGAATGAGTGAGACCGTCTCACTCAAGTCTTTGTAATTATTCAATTCAATTTAGATTAATTTAGTTCAAATCACTTCAATTTTATATTCTTAATGTTTATATTACTACTGACATCCTAGCAAAAATTGTGCATTTTAACTTTGAAAGTCAACTGAATCATTTTTCAATTATTAATATCTTTATTTATGTGTGTAAAAAATAGTTCGTCTCCTGAAAGACGGTTTTTCCATAAGTTATGAAAAGACAAATACTAAACTGTAAATTAGAAGAAATCAAGATAAAAAATTTAGGTAGCATTAGTCAGATTATAAACTTATAACTACTAAGCATTGCATAATAAATTTGTAATATTGTAACTAAAACCTTTTGTCCTTCTATAATTCTAATTCAACCCTGTTTTTCTATATACCTATTGAAATACGGTCTTTCCTAAAACTTTGCAGTAAAAGAATATGAAAAAGTAGTAAATTAAAATATAGTATGTTATTATGAATCTAACACCATATACCATAATAATAGACTTGCATATAAAATAGAAAAAGGACATTTTCAATCATATGTTTTGGTTGAAAGTGCATAAATGACCTTATAAAATCTGAAAGTACAAAACTAACCATGGATTTTGTTGACCGGAATGTCAACGACCAAATTTGCTTGAACGATTTTACACTTCTGTTAAAAAAATTAAAATTTTAAAATAGTGAGAGACAATAATACCCTCTCTTCCTTATTTATTTTTTCCATTTTTATCTTCTCTCTTTGTTTGTCAATCCTAGTCGAGGCCGCACCTCCTTCTCATTTTTTCTCCAATCGACGTTCCAATCGCGGGCCTATGTTCCAATCGGCGTTCAAATCATTTTAAATCAGTGTTCCCACCGCGCTTCACCACCACCGCGTTCCAATCACAAATTTAATGGTGGTGGCACATTGAGACGGTGGCGGCCGGGGAGAGAAGGAGGAAGGATGAAGGTTTGGGCATTAGGGTTGAGTGTGAGAGAAGCTCAACGGGGACAAGGTGAGCGCAGTGGCGGTGGAGGGTTAAGTTAGGGTTGAGGTGGAGCACGGTGGGAGAGTTAGGATGGAGCGTAGTGGTGGTGGCACGGGGCTAGGCTAGGGAGAGATGAAGCTCGGTGGCGGTGGTGTGGCTAGGGTATGGTTGAGAGGTGCGGGGGGGGGGAAGGTGCGGTGGGGATGGTGTTGGATGCTGGGAAGGTGGTGCTGGAGATGGATGGGAAAGGAGGCGGAGCGGCGGTGGTGCCCTGGCATATTGGTTGTGGCGCTCTGGAGATGGGTGGGCTATGTTAGTGGTTAGAAGGGCGCTCAACGGTTGTGGTCAGCAGCGGTGTTGGTCAATGTTTAGGGTGTTGAAGATGAATAATAAGAAGAACTGAGAGTAAAATTGGGAGGTCGTCGCCGTACTTCTCAGAGTTACTATTTTTAAGTCCTAAAGTGTTTCCTTACTACAACTAAGTAGATAATGGCAAATCAGGGTCGTCCACAAGAATGAGGGATTTTCCTAAGGGTTTGTACATATAAAGTGGATACTATACTAGATATAGATATACATACATATGTATATCTATATCAAGCAAGTAAAAGAGAGAGGGGGGGAGTTTGGTTGGTTTTTCTAAGTTATGAATTTAAAGACATGTAACAATCTACTAGAGAATGAGTAAAACACAATTTTCGGGACCTTGGGCGCAATTGATTTCCACTTCAAGCCTCTTATATATCCTTGAATCCACAACCTATTCACTACTTTAATTACTTGTTGTGAAGATAAATCTTCTATCCTTCTTTGATAGTAGTTTACAAGAGTGAATTCGAAATCTCTTAGTAAACCTCACTAATGACCTCTTTAGTCGAGAAACGGCTAAAGATATCTCATTAATGACATTGAGTACAAAGAATAAAAAAAATTGGCAACACTTATAAACATTAACCCAAATGTCTAAGCATTGAACCAATCTATGCATTTACTAAGATTAGTCAAGAATGTTCAACGTTTATAGACCTAACCTATTTACTACCTTGAACAAACAAAGAGTTCAACATTATAACATTCATCTAGCAATTATCGAATCATCAACCCAATTAGAAGATCTAACTCGTGCTCTTGGATTCCATATCAAAAGAGAGGAAACTTAGCTACTTTCTCTCAAGTCTAACAAGTAATCTTGAAGCATTTCATATTCTCAAACTTCCAACAACATTAATGATATCAACAACCCACAATAAGAGCTCATAAATGCAAAATAGCAAAAGCATTAAATAGGTATGAAGGGTTCTCAAGACATGAGTTTGGAAGCCTTAATCAATTGTTCTCAAGACTAAAATCAACAAGAATTCAAACATAATCTAAGATGAAAATAAGATTAAAAAATAAAGAAACTAGGGTTTTGGAGTTGCAGAAATCGGGAAGAGAAAAGTATGTGAATGATATATGATAATAAGTTATTTATAGTACAAAAGGTCAAAAAGGTAAATCTGAACAATCGGCTGTCGCGACTCTGACTCGCGTCACATGCGTCACAACTCGTGACAGACATGGTTGGTTGCTCTTCATTGTCCTTTTCTCCTTGTCTAAGGTGTCACCATCTCTTCTTCAAGTCTTTGAATCTTCAATTTTTCAAAATTAGTCTTCATTGTCTTTAAAAGCGGTGTTCATGGTCTTCAAATCTTCAATCGATTGCCTCGTCACACAAAATTACCTAGAAAAGTGATAAGATCGCAGAAGTCGCTCTTAACTCCACTAAGAGAATTTCAAGGGAAAATAGAGGATCTAGAGCACAAAACATACCAAAGTAAGTAAAAAAGGTCCCAAAATAACCATATAAAATGAACGCATAAAAAATGATATTTAGATATTTCAGTTTTAAACTTAGAAGTATTTATGTCTTTTCATGTTTGGTCAATGTTGAAAGTGAGTAAAATGGATATAATTGCACAATTTAATAAAAACATAGGGTTAGTTTTGCATTTTTAGATTTTACAGGGTTATATCTTCACTTTATCAATTTAATAGGTTCATTTTTACACTTTTTCCTATATAATAATAGAATTTAATGGTCAAAATTGTCTCAGTTTGACTTCTAAAAGGCATAATATGTCATTTTCACTCGAACAAAGGTAATACGGAGTACATCTATTTTCAATTTCAGTGGAATAATTTTGGGGTTTGAGCTAGGCAAAGTCTTGTGAAAGAGCGTCTTTCCATAGACATGTGAAAAAATGAGGTTGAATGAGAATTATAGAAAGGTACAAGATTTTAGTTGCAATATTAAAAATTTATTATGCAACGTGTAGTAGTTATAAGTTTATGAACCAATTAATGCAACTCAAAAGTTTTATCTTAATTTTTGTAATTTGTAATTTAAACGTTAATTTTTCCATACTTTATGGAAAGATCGTCTTTCAAAAGACTGGCTCCTTGACCTTTTGTGGATGGAAATTTCAATTCTTACTACTATTCTCAAAGAATTTCTCTATAATTGACTTGTCATTTTGATTTGTTTTATTTTAGTAACAATAACATATAAATATGTTTCGTCAGGCCTGGCTCTGGGACGGTCTAAGGAACAGTAGCCCAAATTTTCTGGGCATCAATCTTTTACATTTAATTATATAAAATAAATATTTAATTTTTTAAATAAATTATCTTAAAAGACTTTAATATTTTTAAATTTTGGCAATAAAATATTTAATTTTTTAAATAAATTCTCTTAAAATACTTTAATATTTTTAAATTTTGGCAGCAAAAATATTAGAAGTATGAATCTATTTAGTAAGATTTTAGTAATTATGGTTATTTTTTTAAATATTGTATATAATATTAATAATTTTAATTTAATAATTGTAGCTTATTTTTGTTGCAACAGGTCTCAATTTTATAGTAAGCACATGGTTTTTAAATTGTCGGAGACAGCTCTATGTTTCGTCAATATATAAATGCCTATTCAAAATGGGTAGCACGTTGTAACACGGATCTTATAACTTTGTACCGTTTAATTTTGTTATTAATTCATGGTTTTACTATAATAAATAAAAATTTACTTTATTTATTTTAAAACATGCTTATAATAATGATTTTTCATTTTTGTACTGTTTTATTTTCTTATCAATCGAAGACGTTGATGAATTTTTATATATCAGATTATCTCCCCTTTGAAAAAATAACGTTATTTTACTTTATCTACGCTATTAAAAACTATTTTACCATTCCATCCGTCCTATGAGTTTTGACCCACTTTTTCATGGTTTTTAATAATCATGTTTGACTGTCAATATCTCTAACTACATGTAACAATTATACATTAAAAAATAATATTTAGAAAATAGATGTCAGGTGAATCTAACAATATCTCACATGATTTTTAATATAAATATATTAATTTATATTTAGGGTCAAATTTTATCATGTTTGACTTTTAAAAAAATTGACCAAAACTGATACGATGGAGGGAGTACATGATTTGATTGTTTTAAATATCAGTACATTACCTCGTCAAATTTTTATTATTGTACTAGTATTTACAAATTACAAATGAATCGTTTATATCTATATATCCTTGCATCTCTCGGTGATTTGCTTAATCACATACATATACAATTTGGTATGGATTAAAATTCATTTTCATTTTCATTATTGACCAAAACAATTTTATATATACGTTTTAAATTATATTCCGCTTACCATGGTTATCAATATACTCAAAATAATATCATATCCTGTGAAAATACAATAAAATTGAATTAAAAAAATAAAGGGATAGATGATTTTATGTCTCGAGTTCTTTGTTTAGTGCACATTTACCTTTCAAAATTTTGAAAGTGCAATACTCCCTCAAGTTTTAAAAAAGTGCACAAATACCCCTCCACATTTTTTGAAAGTGCACATATATCCTTATAGTCGGACACCAGCGTTTGAAAAACTGAGAGGTATATGTGCACTAAACAAGGAACAAGGTTATATGTGCACAACACAAGAAACTGAGGGGCATGAACAGTGGCGGAACCAGGGGGTGCTGGCGCCACCCCTAGGATCCGGTGGCCCAGAATTTAGGTCCTGGCGCCACCGAAATCCATGGCTTCCCGTCCCCCTTGAGAAAATGCAGAGGCATTGGCAAATAGCCGGAGAAGACGCTGGCTTCGTTTTCCTTTTTTTGCCTAACTAAACAAAACGACGTCGTTTTGCCTTTAGTAAAATGACGTCGTTTTAGTAATCTGTGGTTTTTTGCCTAACTTAACAAAACGACGACGTTTTGCCCTTAGTAAAACGACGTCATTTTATCAGGCCGATGGACAAAAAAATAAGGGCATTTGGGCTGAACTAAATCAGCCTAGCCCAAAATATCAACCCTAAATTTATTAGCCAATCTTAATGTCGTCAGCTTCAGACTCAGTTCTCACATTCTCACAACATCATAGTTCACATCAGCTTCAGTTCAACAGCCACCGTTCCATCCACGCCTTCCGCTGTCGTGCCACCATCGTCATCCGCCGCGTCTCTGGCACCCTCAGCTTCAATTTTTTTTTACTCTCCTTCTCATCCCCCTAGCATGAGGTCCTAGTTCTACAACTGTCTGATTCTTCCCATACCTTATCTACTTATCTCTCGTAGTTATTGTGATTTTTCTTGCTAATAGATTGCTAACTTTGTGCTAAAAGAGATGGTGGTGAGATGGTAAGGTTGAAGAAGAGATGAAATACGGTGATAGTGGGGTGGCTGCGGGAGATGGAGATGGCGGCAACCTTCCTACACTTACTGGCGGAAAAGTGCAAAAAAAGAAGATAAAATGTCATTTTTACTCTATTTTTGTCTTGAGCCCACCTTTTATTATTCAAATTAAACATCGTCTTTCCATAAGCTTATGGAAAGACGATTTTTCCCAAGACTTTACCTAATTAATTATAGACTTGACGGTTTGGTTGGTCGAAATGACCATGACTTCGATTGTTTAGATAGTTGAGTGAACAAAATAATCATACAAAAATGAGTAATTAATCAGAGGTGAATCACAGAAATCATTTACCCAATATTTTTACTTTCAACTTAAAAGTTATGATTTATTATGCTATAATAATTCTTGTATCTCTATATTCAAACATGTATTATAATATAATTATTATATAAGTACATCTTTTAACTTATAATATAGAATCCGTCTCTTGAAAAATAGTCTTTCCATAAACTGTAAATCAAGATAGAGTTTTTAGATTGTGTTAATCGGGTCATAAACTTATAACTACTTCACGTTGCATGGTAAACTTTTAATATTGTAACTAAAACATTTTACATTTTCATAATTCTAATTCAACCCGCATTTGCATATGCATATGGAATGACGATCTTTTCCAATACTTATGCTTATTATTATACTCCTTCCGTCTCAGAGAAAATGACACAATTGCTTTTGGATCGATATTTTATGCCAGATGATGTAAAAGTATTGATGGAAAATAAATAAATTGTATTTTAATAATGGAAGAGTTAACTGGTAAATTTAATCAACCGTTTGAGGGATAATATAGTAAATATATAAGCTCATTTTTGCTACTTTAGATAAGAATTGAATTGTGTCAATTTTTATGGGACAGACGAAAATAGAAATTGTACCAATTTCTCTGGGACAGAGGGAGTATAAAACAAAGACAAGAGCATGTAACAAGAAGAAAAGGATGAAATCACTGGGCCAGAACAAATCCATTCTTGAAAGTTCCATTCTTGAAAGTTCCATTCAGACCCTGTTCTGTTACAATGACAGCTGAAGAAGAAGAAGAAGAAGAAGAGTAAAGCCACAAAATGTGGTCCTATAATTGCCTAAAAACCCACGCGATCTTCAGCCTTAAAGTCCTCGAAACCACGTAGAAATCACGTGTCCCAATCTGCAAAACTGACAGTACAAACAAAACTGGAACTGCAGAGTGAAGCATTGGATCCTACCACCTTAAGATTTTTTTCATTTGGGATTGAATTTGTCTTCAAATGACAGCCACAAATGATGCAAACAGAGAGAGAAAAGATCTTGTTCTCAGACATCAGTTCTCATGGCTTTGATCCATTCGATTTCTGCGCGAAAATCACCTGCCCCGGTCTTGGTACCGGGGACTCCACCCCCTGCATTGACTGATATCGACATGCCTAGGATTCGCGATGGGTTCATTTCCATTTCTGCGTCGATCACATTGCCTCTCCATGTTGGCAGATATCGAGCGATGGGAATCTGTATGAATGTAGGACTCGGGAGTTAGGACAAAAACCTCATCGTGAAGAAAGAAAGACCTGCATCGAGAACTTGCCTTGACTATGTACCAGTTGTCCTCGGGCACAGAAATAAACGCTTGCCACGAGTTGTCTTCTTGCTGTGCCGGAGAATTCACCCAGTTTTCTGTATATATCTGCAGAAATCGATTAACATTAAAACGACATTCTTCTTTAACAGCTGAAGAAAACCTCCACTACTCACTGTTGAAATGTAGGATCGTCCATCTGTTTTCATTTTCATAGCGATTGTGTCGTATGAATCCAAGTCGATGAATCCATCAAACTGCAAGGGTGGATAAAGCGGGAAAATTTGCTAAGTACGTAGCAATGGCTAAGTATAAAAACTACCGATAACATGTAAATGCATCCACACCTTCTTGGAACGCATTCCACAGAAGCCACTTCGACTGATATTCCATTTTGCACCCTCTGATAATTCGGTGGAAAGTGTCCCAGAAAATATTCCTATGCACGGTAGCCAAAGCATACGATAAATAATCGAACTAACTTTCATCAACAATCAGCGACATCGGCTAGTTTCTGATGCTTCAATGTCGGAAATTCATCTCATGATAAATCCACAACTTCAAATACCAATAGGTATAATAGGTCTCATGAAAACAAAAAAAAATTACGTCGATATGCATGAATTCTGAGAAGAACATGAACACGTCCTAAGTCGAGGTGTACACTAACCTTTACCACTTGATGCATTTTCGCCATTCTTGATTTCTAGAGAGGCTGTGGACAAACCTGCCAGAGTTATAAACTATAAATTCATCAGTTCCTACAAAGATGAAACAGTCAAACAAAAGAAGATCAAGCAAGAGAGGGAAGTGATTCAATGCCGGGTGTTCAATCATCAGCATCCAACAAGAAAAGGAATAGGAAAAAAACAAGGCTTTGGGAAATACACAGATTTCTACTTGCAAAACCTAAAAGGATAATAACGTATATGATGTTCCATAAGACGAAGAACTGCTAACATGAATGTAAAAGCATTGTTAACCTACATGCAAAGCGTTTTGTTTTTTGACATTGTTATCAATCACAGAATAATCTAATATCCAAAGAGAAACTACAGGGCCATCGATTTTGATCCACGCATACCTCCATACTCAAAATCCGAGTACAAGTGCCATTTTTTCAGTTCATCCTTAGCATTGAAAGCGAATATGCATTTCTCAGCCGGCGGAGCCCACTCATCGACATTCCATGTTAGAGCTGAAAGTACAGCAAACAAGAATCGTTCAAACATGAGATGCTTCAACAGGTCAAAAAGAAAATGCTAGAAAATCCAAAACACATTTAGCTACAGATTCACCATATGAAACAGAAGTTCTACTGAATAAGCCATATCTCTTTAACACCCGACCATACATTAATGAGCACTACGCAACGTTATACCTCAAGGAAAGGATTGAATTCCATGAATCAATCATTTTGAAATTTCAAATTCAACATCAGAACAAGAACGACAGCAAAACATTTATCCTGCCATCTCAAACGCACTCACATCGTTTCTTTCATCTATCGCGCTACTCCTACTTTGTTTCTTACAGTTTCCCTACACATTCTATCCAATAAAAACTGGAGAATCAAAGAGATGATTACAATAGCTTGAAAACAGCAAGAAAACCTATATGAGTATTCATCTCAAAAATGCAAATTAAACAACGTGGTACCTTTTAAAAAGCCACGAAATCTTGACATCTGGCCTCCAAAATGCCCTAAAATAAGCCAAGAATTACAAAGCTTCAAACTTTTTTTTTAATCTTAACAATAATAGGAGGATCGTAAACAAGAGAAATTTAACCACTGGTTAACACAGAAAGATCTAATGCATATATACACAAATCAAGGATAAAAACCTTGAGCCCAGTTTAAAAATATGAGATAAACCCAGATGTTTACCTCCGGCGATATCTCCGGCGACGTAATTCCGGCAGCTGTGGCGGCGGAGGACTGATCGGTCAAGATGGCTGTGTTTAAGGAAGGGGAAGAAGACCTCGACTGATCAGAGGTAGTGATGGATATTGTGGGAAATTATGAAATGACCCACGTTTTTCACCTGAATAAGGATAATGACCAAGTTTATTATCAATGTTTGCGAATATATCCTCATAATTAGATGTCCCAACTCGGAGAAGAAACCTGAATCTCTTCCGAGTCTGCACATTTTTAATCAACTTTTACAAAACATGTTTGGTCACAAATTTTAATTTGTATGTAGGCACTAATATAATCATGTGAGATATTATTACACTTTCTGCATCACGTAGTTTTTAAATATTAAAATTTAATATATCATTAATATACATAGTTAAAGTTATCGATGTCAAACATGATATGACAAAGTTGATCAAATGTATAAATTCGATTGTATAAATTCGATTGAGACGGAGAGACTACGTGTGCTTCCAATTAATGAAAAAACGATCATAGCATTAGAAATACTCTAATGTCAGTAAATTTTAGAATGAGAATACTTTGTATAAAAATGCGATGAATCATATGCTCAAATGACGAACTTTTCGAAATCAAGAAAGAAAAAACTACTCTACTACTATGATAAAACAAAAACAAGAATTGTGCATAAAATTTGATGGAACTAAGCAAAAACAAATATCATACAAAATGAAGATTGATATAACAAAAGCAGAAAACAGGTTTTTCACTTCTTCCCATCCAAATGTACATCTACTAATCAAACCCCCAACAAAACCTAAAAAACCAACAAGAAATGAACAAACACATAATTCTCAAGAAATGACAACTTCAACGGTCTTGGACTTCTGAGGAGGGGGATTCTTCTCCACAACAACAGTGAGAACGCCGTTCTCACACTTGGCGGAAATGGCGGAGACGTTGCAATTCTCCGGCAGCCAGAATTTCCTCAAAATCTTCTGCACCGGCCGCCTCTCCAGCATCAAGTACTTGCACCCTTCCTCCTCCCCGTCCTCCCGCTTTCTCTTCCCGTTGCTCCGGATCACCAGCGTGTTCTCATCCTCCACCGTCACCTGGAAACACAGATCAAAAGTTATGGTGAGACGATCTCATATCAGAATCTAACCTATCATTTGCACAAATTGATGATGTCAAATTATCTTCAACTACCAATGTATCTTCAATTACTGCCCCCTATCGAACAAGGGAAGCCCTAGAACTAATTTCTTACCGAGAATATCATCTCCCATTGCAATACATGTCACGGCGAATCTAAAAATCTAATCATAACAGAATCTAAATGTTAAGAGTAACTGAATTAACTAACTTTAATTAGTTCTACAGTGACGAGTGATACAATGCCATGTTACATCTATCATCAAATATTTACAAATTTAATTGCATCTATTAAATATTTACAAATTCAATTTAGTTAAACGATGTACTGAAAAATCTACTAAAAAGATATTCTAGTACTACACGAATCTCATTTTCAAATTACCTGCTCTTTAACTCAGTTCAATTGCAGTAAAATTTTAAATCAGTGTTTAATTTTAATCTGTTATTCCTATTTTCAGACTTTGCTTATCATCACTTCATTGTGGCTCAACTGAAGCTTACTTAAACTTCAGTAAAAATTCAAAACTTCATGTTTCCTGATTTAGTTTTCGCCTACACTACCTAATTTTCATTTCGAACAGATTAACGTTGAGGTGATAAAGTATGAACATACCTGAATGTCGGATTTGGAGAGACCGGGAACATCCATGATGAAAGTGTAGCTCTTGGGGGAATCAAGAATGTCCGCCGGAATCGAACCAACGCCGCCACCGCCTCCCCTGTTTCCGCCGCCGGAGTTGAGAGCCATCAGATTCTCCAAAACGACTTCTGGGATTCCCAGAAGCTGGCTCACCGCATCCACCGCTGCACTCATCTTCTTCAGAAACGAGAAATCAGAACAGACCGATATCGCATTGGTGCTTCGATTATGTCGAGGTTTGGTACGAGGTGATGTACAAATCCAGAAGAACTTTCTGGTAGATCAGTTTTGATCAAAGTAGAAGCTGAAAACTGAAATGTATGAGAGACTTTTGGGAAGATTTTCTGTATTGATTAAGTTATGTGATCAGTCTACAACCTCCTATATATAGAGGTAAGAAATGCAGTTAGCTAACAAACCGAAAAACTAACTCTACAACTAACTGATCTAACTATCAAAACATAATCAAGATCTAGAAGATGCTTGAATGTTCCTAAGCTAAGAAAAGTTGCTAAGTAAACTAACTCCTGTAACTGAAATGCAACAGATGCAACTTGCTCAGTAACTTGCAGTCTCTTCTGGTTAAATCCGGATGCTTCTGGTTGAATCCGGATGCTTCTAGATCAAATCCAAGTCCAGGAACTAGAGCTAAGAACTGGAACTAATTATTCCATCAAGTTGATATTTGCAATATGAGGCAAAGATCTTAGAACAACAGTAGCTAGTCTAGCGACCTATATTGGATGATCTTGAGAAAAAAATTGTGATCTAGTTCATTGGGCTAGCTGATATCGCAAGTTTCTATTATTGACATTGGAACTGGGTAAATGGTATGGATATATACCAATATAACTCTACCTAATTGATGTCATTTTTAGTGCAAAAATAATATAACCTTTAGGTCATTTTTAATGCAAAAATAATCATGACTAATAAAACCCTTAAACTCCATTTTTTGCACCGAATTATGAAAACTGATTTGATTTTATCAGTACGTTATTAAACTGATAGTGTTATACCAGTACATTATGAAAACTAACAGAGTTGTATCGGTACATTTTTTTTGGCACTCAATTTAATTATCTAGGGTCATATTGGCACTTAACATGGGTAAAAGGTAAAGTTAAAAGAGGATTTTTTTCTCTTCTAAATGATATCTTTTACAACGGCTTTTGTGCTAAATAATTTGGGTAAGATACATTTGATGTTGGGTGGAATGAATTCCTCGTGTCCATGTCGGTGGTATGGTTTTCAATCAACGGTACTACGAATGGAGCGATGTCGAGTGATAGGGAAAAAAAGGAATAGAAATCTCATGAAATGGGTCGGTTTTGGGCGGAATCTGACCCAACTCACACTTAACCCAATTAGAATTGAATTGAAATGATCCAAATAAGCAAGTCTTTACCGAGCCATGTTGACTCGAGGCATTTGAATACACATTTAGAGCATCCACAATGGTAGTGAACTTGAGGAGCACTTTTTAAGTGCCACATCATGAATTTTGATAAAAATTAAGTAAGAATAAACTATCAACAATGGTAGTGGACTTTAAGGAGCACTTCTTAAGCACTTATTTTAACTTTAAATTATAA
>JAUOBV010000010.1:11250259-11265250 GCA_032360425.1 Rubia occidens
CAAACTCGCTGTTAAGATTGTGGGCCCTTCCATCGACCTATTTATGCCAAATAGGAACAAAATTCTCCTATCAGTGTGAATACCATATTGTTCTCTCCAATGCTTCTCCCAATTCCCTGTAGGGAATTGAGTGCAACAATCAGGGCAAGGTAAGATCAAGGTCATTTCCCCAACGGGTTTTGGTGAGTTCCTTAGGGGAAACAACCTACACATCAGGGATACCTTGTTCTTCAAGATGATAGAAGTTGGGGGGTAATCGTCTTCAATGTTATCATTGTCCGACCTTATTGAGTTTGTTATATTTTCAGTTATGTTGGAACTAAGACAACTCTTATTCAATTATATGTACTATTTGTACGGATATTTTCATGACTACTGTTTTTCTAATTAATTAACTATCTTATTTTAACAATACATAATTGACTATGTATATGTGCGATTTCATTTGTGCATGATTTTATAAACCATTTTATAATTCCACGATTAAAAACCATTGAAAAGGGGGGTATTGGACGTATATGAAAGAGGCGAGGATATCTAGGATGTTTTGTAGCACAATGATTTCTAGATACTGTAGTGCCTAATTGTCCTTTTACATACCCCTAAATGAATCTTGATGATGGGATATTGGGAGGAGTGAAATGCCAAAATGGGGAGAAGCACAAGACCATAATTATTTTCTAACACCGTTAAATTTTTCACTCTAACGTATCTTTTACATATATGTGGCTTCACTAGTTAATCGCAACACTTGTCAGTGCAAACGACATTTAATGTAAAATTAGGCAACCTATTAAAATAACATGTGCGACGTCGTACACTATTCAGTAACATTATTACCTCATTTTTAAACTTTTACTTCAGTTCATATAATAACCCGGGTAAAAAAGCAAATATTTACCTCAATTTTTTTATAACCGGGGTAAATATTATCTTTTACTAGAAAATAATTGATGTACAAGAACTTCTTACCCCGATTATTTGATGTTAACAAAAAATTGAGGTAAATGGGGCGAAGTACTTGGTCATTTTTCTTGTAGTGCTTCTCTCCATTTTCCACACAGCCTCTCATTTTTTCCTAGGTTTTCCAACCTAGTCGGGTCTTTCCTCTCATTTTTACGTAGGTATTTCAACCTATATAGGCATTCTCCCATTTTTCCTAAGTTTCACTTTTGGGTTTTCGACTTAGCCGAGTATGTATATATATATATATATATATATATATATATTCTATTTATAAAATTTAATTTTTTGTGTAGCCCACAATGCCCCAAAGATAGCCTTCATACTACATGAAGATAATGAAAAACAAAAAAATTACCCCACCAAAATTATCCCAAAACATCCTCATAACAAAGAGATAACACCCTTAAGATCAAAACACACCACCAAACTGCATCCAAAACATCCCCAAACAATATGACATAAAAACACACAGGAATCTTGAGATGAAAAACTCCTAAGTGTTTCACTACTCTCTCCCCCACACTTAAAGTTTGAATTGTCCCCAATGCAATTAAAATATAGGAATCATAAGTGAGGGTGACAAAAGTAGTGGAATTCATTCATGTGACATCGAAGGGTTCTCCCTCAAGCGGCTTGTGTCGCGCCTCCTCTTCTATTCTTCATGTTCATTTCCTACCTTTTGGTGGAAATACCCTACCAAAAACCATCAAGCCTTTAGATATGGAATATCTCGATCAATTGCTCGATAGCCTTCTCTTGGTCATACGCCCTCTCATCCGCAATAGCGAACTCCTCCTTCACTTCCCACTCTATTTAGTCCAACCTAGACCCCCAAAATTGCATGGTGCCCTAGATAGTATCTAACCTAGTCCCAAAATCCTCGAATTGTAAACTTATTCACCCTACTTCATGACCTACCTCTTGCACAATTTGGGTAGAACTCGCAAGTTGTTCCTTAAAAGTGCACAGTTGGTCGAGGAAGTCCACGAGCTGGTGAGTGCGGTTAAGTGGTTTCCTTGATGGAGTCTTACCATATTCCTCATCAATGTCTATACTCAGACTCTATAAGACTCTGTAGAAGTCTTCCTCAAACTGTGGGCCGGGTGCTAGAAACAAGTCCTCCAATTGTGGAATAATCATGAAGGTGCAGATTTTGGAGCCACCATACAACCACACAAATCATTCCTCCGAGGTTGTGATAGAAATCATCGAGGCCCTTTCTAACTTGTCATAGCATATCTCGTCCCCTGATGACCTATGTTTGCTAATGCAAATGGAGAAGGAATCGGGTGCCCCAAGTGTCGGGCTAAGAGCCTTCCATATTAGGGTAGAAATTCCCCTCTGGAGTCATCGCCCAAAAGACTTAGACATCCGAACTGGGGCACTGTGAGATCTCTTTGTGACAAGATACCCTCATGGATAAGAGTCTCTAGACATACCGCAATTCCAGATAGACTATTGCGGTGCTCTTGCATAAATTCTTCCTCTCTGTGCCCGAAAGAATCCTCCAAAAAATAGTCAATGAAAGTTGAAGGCCTTGCCGATGAATCCTTGCAACCTCATTCCTGTACTTCCACCTGAATACTTGGGCAATGTCCCGATGTGACATAGTGTACTCTTTTCATCCAAGTGGAGATGGATGACCCTCCTCCCATCTTTGCACGTTGCTTGCTCTAGGGTCACCAAAAACTCTAAAATCCACCTTATGTAAGTCTTGGAATACTTGTCTAAGAAACACTATAGGCCTATTCAGCTTAAAAAATAAGTGATGGGCTCTAGTAAACCAAGAGCTCTCAAGGTTTCCTTGCATGAAAACTTTGTCTCCAATATGGTTCTCTTTGGGCTAGTCTTGTACCTCCATCTTGGTGCCGCACTCCTGGAAATGTTGGTCAATCCCATGAACTCCTCAACAACAAAGGCGAGGTTGGGAGAAAGAGAAGTTTTCATCTCTCGTCTTCCAACCTTTGCCGACTTCTTCCTTTTATTTCCCCAAGAAGTCGTTCCCCTTTCCGATCTACTTCTCTTTGGAGCCATTCTATCACGACAAGAAAAATGTGATAATGCAAGAATAAAAAAGTTATGTATCAAGTATAATTCAGTAAGAACACACTTTCTGAATAGCCAATGAATTCCAAATCATGCTAGTTTCACATAAAGGCTATTCAATCAAGAACCATTCTTCCTAAACGAAAAACTCATGGAAAGTCATATCATCCCATCAAGAATATTATGCAATTAAGAATTATCCCTCTTAAACAACCATAATTAAAGAATATTATATCATCAAAGCACAATAACATATACTTCCCCCACACTTAGTTTAATACATGATCTTTCATACGACTCAAATATTCCCCGAAAATCACCTCAATTTTTTGAGGTTCATGCTTTTCATCACAATACCATTATGCTAAATAAAGAAATTAGAATATATTTCAAAGGATTTCCCGAAACCTGAAGTTAAGATATGAAAAATCCACACAAGAAGAAGCAAAATGCTATTTTTTGAGACAAAAAGCTTCAATTATTCGAGTTTCACAAAGTGAAGTGAGAGTGAGTGTTCTTGATGGACTTGAATAAGTTAAATGATTCCTATGGGTAAATGAATGTACTATGAACTCTTATTTTCAGCAATTCATGCTCTTCTAAACTACAGTAATTTAGGAGGGAGTCAAAGGAGATAAGGATGGCATAATTGAAAATAGAAACTATATGGGCAAAAGTGCCAAGTAATTAATGCCTATGGGAGGTGGTGATGTTTAGTATAGTACTATTTACATAAAAAAATCCTAGGGAATAGAGGTTTTGTTGAATTAATGGGCCAAAAATGCATGTTTTGGCTTGAACTTCAATTTTCAAGAATATGGATTTTGATCCAACAACAACACCACATGAGGCATGACATGTGGGGCCTCATGTTGAGAGGTCCTGGCACGAGGCTTCCTATGTGCTGAGGGATACTGAAATGAGGTATGCCTCATGCTGAGTGGTACTGGCACAATGCTGCCAGTGAATAGGGCCTTTTTTCTCTAGTTCCTCCCTTTTTCAAAAAAATATTTCACCAATCAAGTCATATTTCCTTCCAACTACAAAGAAGGAGACTTGAACTCAAAATTTATCAATCAACAAGATTTTTCTCCCATATACTTTGCTACACACAAAAAACATGTAAAATACATCTACTGAAAGATATAAAAAACAAAGCATGAAAGAGCACCGTATTTTTATTGTCGTCCTCACAACTTTTTTTAATGCATTTCAAACAAAAAAACCTACCATTGGGTCTCCGGAGTCTCCATCGGAAACTCTACCTACGATGACATCCTTGTGGATAGGTCTTCACAGAGTGCCATCCATATTAGTATCACGATGACGAAACTTTCAATTCTTCCATATTGGATGAGCAAACCCCTCCAACTTATGAGATGGGATCATCCTCTACCCCAGTAGCTAGACATAATGTTACCCGGTATTATTTCCGGAAGCGCCGTCGTTAGTAGACTGTTATTTTAGTGATATTGTCTTTCTTATGCTGTGTAACCTAAACATTAGAATCATGCTACAACCTTCCATGTTAGCTACTTTTGATTACAATCCAATGTATTTACCCATTTTATTGAACTTCATTTTTTTTCTCATTTTGGTGGATTATAGTATTTAAAATCTCGCTGAAAAAATGCTACTGAACAAATTACAAGTTATAGTATTCAAAAACTTGCTGAAAAAATGCTACAAAACTCTATTTTTCAAAATTCGACTTTGAAGTCGAAATTCATAAACTCGACTTTGAAGTCGAAATTCGAATTCTCGACTTTAAAGTCAAAATTTAAAAACTTGACTTTAAAATCGAGTTTTAGAATTTTGACTTTAAAGTCGAGTTTTGAAAACTCGACTATCCTACTTCAGCAAATTTAAAAAAATCTAGATATTTCGGGAAATTTAACTAAAAAAATAATTATTCCGGTAATTGATTCCGTGCATCCTGTGATGAATTAATTCGTATTTCTAATTCTAGTTTGTTGTGCCTTCTGGTTTTGTTGTGTGTTTGGTTTTGTGTTTTTTTTTTTTTTTGTGTTCTTGAGTATGCATCTTAGCGTGAGATCATCATGTTTATGTGGTGGGGTTTTGTTTTTGTTTGATAAAATGTAGTCTTTTTGCTCCAATCTTTGTATGCTGTTTCGTGGCCGTGCTTTCGGTTTTGCTTGTATGTGTTTATACTCATGCAACCGGTGATGAATTAATTCTTTTATGAATTTATATAGAGTGCAGAGAGTGTTGTAGAGGAGGAGGAGGATCGTATTAGTCAGCTTCCGAGCGAGTTTCTGAGTCACATCTTTTCCTTTCTGTCGATGAAAGAGGCTGCTGGAACTAGTGTTCTCTCGAAAGCCGCGTTGGTTGTTGATGAGTTTGATGTTGATGAAGTGTTTGGTATTGGTTGGCATAGGCAACCTAGGGCAAGTTTGTTAAATGGGTTAGTAGCGTACTGCATTCTCATCGTGAAGCTACCTTGGAATTTGACGATGACCTTGATGATTAAGAAGCTACGAATTAACATACCGTTGAGCAATCTGTTTCGAGAGGATTGGAGTTTGACGATGATGATGAGCAATCTGTTTCGAGAGGATTTAGATGAATGGATAACCTATGCGTTTGCAAGCAGGGTGAAATGTTTGGAATGATGATTAAGAAGCTACGAATTAACATACCATTGAGCAGTCTGTTTCGAGGATTTAGATGAATGGATAGCCTATGCATACATACCGTTGAGCAATCTCTTTCGAGAGGATTTAGATGAATGGATAGCCTATGCGTTTGCAAGGAGGGTGAAATGTTTGAAATTGAGGATAAGCAAATATGGGGATGATATCTGTTTTCCCGGTAGATTTGTTGAAAACAATTTCGATTGCCATATCTGTTTTCCTAGCAGACGTCTTAAAAGTAATTTCGATGGCCTCAGATCATTAAGTTCGGTAGGAGTGAATGTGACTGGGGAAGATGTCGAGTCTTTGTTGCGCAAGTTCAATTTTCTGGAGTATCTAGAATTGTATGGTTCAGAGGTATTGCAATGGGATGAAGTTTGTGGCTCATCTCTTGCACTCAAAACATCTTTAGATACTCAAATGTACAAATGTGAAATTTGTCATTGTGCAGGATACAAATCTTGTCTCATTTACGTTCACTTGGTTGAGCATAGTGGTGCTTGAAAATAACCCAAAGCTTGTGGATGTACGCGCTCTTAAACAAGACTGGCTGATGTTTCCGAGAAGTATACTTAGACCGCTTTATGCCTGCTTTTCAAGTGTGGAGTTTCCCTTAGATGTTATTTATAATGATGAAGCAGGGGTCAGGGTCAGTATATCTCTCAAAAATCAGTCTGGTACTTACTGTTAATGTAGAAATAACGTATGAGGTGTCTCGTGAAATGTTGGTTTTCCTTTAGGTTATTGATGATGAGGTTCCCGAGCTAAGTGAGTTGAAGCAACTTACCATAATTGTTGAGCAGATGTAGTAAGTTACGAATTTTCATAGAATTTGGTTTGATCAATTACAGTAATGTGATTTAGTGACATTTTCATCAGTCTGATATCTAATGTCTGATATTGATGATTGAGTTTTTTAAACTTTGAAGTGAAAAATATGATAAATTATACGGTAGTCATAGATTAAGTGGTGTGAAAAGAGTATTTAATTGTGTATTGCATATGCTGTATGAGCATCTATATAGATGTATAATGTATGCATTTTATCTGTCATTTTGAAAATTATTAAAATGATTATTGTGCAAAAAACCCAAGTAATGAAATGCATGTTTAAACTAATTGAAATACAATGAAAAGTCATTCAAATTTTACAAAAAATATATAACCATTTAAAGGAAAAACAATCCAAAATAATAATTGTGAACCTAAAACGATTCAGATGAACGTAACAAATAAAAGTACAAACTTTGAGAGAAAACAGCGATTTCATGACCCGATTCGCTAGTGTTCTTGGGCATGATCTTCAAGCTAGCCTCCATCAATGTCAGGACAGTCATCATGTGTACAACTGACAGCATTTCATAGTAAGCGTTCGCGATACAAACTTCCTGCAAAATTATGTCCAAACCTCATAAAAACAAGAAAAGAGATCACAAAACGCCGCGATTTTGTTTACCTGTTTTCCATCAAGAGCCTTCCAGCTGAACTCCACAACTTCTTGAATCCCATTTTCTGCAAAAACACATGCATTTACTTCACCACCCATTTACCATAAAGAGTCGTGTTTCTAACTAAAGCCGATGAATGCAAATGTACCTTTCGCAGTGAGGCCGAGAAGAAGGGAAAGGTACTCCTCAAGTGAAGTCTTCAGTTCAGCAATGGCAGATCCATCTAATAATACAAAAATCAGTCCAAAAACTACACATGTACACTAGAAGCAAGCTAAACTCAAGCATACAAATGTTGAGTATCAGTTTCTCAAGCGATAAACACAATCTGATTCCTGAGTTGATTGATCATGTGAGAGAGATCCTGTGGGACTAGGCTTTTAAGGGCTCGAAAAGGACCCAGATTCGCAAGGGACACGAATACAGGGCACATAGAACACAATAACTCGTGAAATCGCGATGTTTTTCCTCATCTTCTTGATGGTAGTGATTCTTACAGATGCCACACATCCCATTGTTAAGAACTTAGCTTAAGAAACACTGCATACACAGTTCTAACATCCAATGCATCATGATCAAGAATTTATCAGCTAGCTTAAGTAGCTTGTATAGTACTAGGAAGAAATGTAACATGGGATCAACAAAGAACTGCTGTTTGTTGTAGTTTTCAGATGGAATATCACGGACTGATCTAAAATCTTGTTGTGCAAATGAAATTCTGAAATGGGATTGTGAAAACAGGACAATTTGGCCATATAATATTACTTGTAGTGTGTGAATTTCTTAAAGCTCGATATATCAGCCACATTCGCCTTGGCCATTAATGCATGCTTCCTCCGTTCCTGACTAAATTGCAAGATTTTTTCCGGTATTCAGAATACATATTTGACTGTTAACATTTTTAACTACGTAAAATGACGATCCATTAAAAATTTAAATGATAATATTGTCGCTCTCATATATCTATTGAAGTATATGATCAAGGTTTAATAACTTTGATTGAAAAAAAAAAGTATGAAATTTAATCTGTAAGAGTATTATATAATTAATTGTTTATCACTTTGCTTGATTAAGTAAAGTGAGGAGATTAGCTAGTCAAGGGACTGGCCGTTTATTTTACCCAAGTGACAAAATTATTATAGCTTTGGCAAGTTGTTTCATTGAGTAATTAGTAGTATAATTTAAAAAGGGAGTTTTTTTAATCAAATTTAGTAAATTTTGTGGTTGAGAAGTGGTATTTAAATGTTAAAAAGACTTGAGTGAGACGATCTCACTCATTCTTATTGTGAAACTGCGGTCTAAATACAATTATATAAATATGAGAAATGACATTGGGTACATTATGTAATTTTAAAACTTTACTTATTACTTTGTCTCACCATAACTTATGGTGAGACGGTCTCATACGAGTCTTTCTCTTTAAATGTTGTAAATTGTGAGGGTGTTAAATGAGTGAGTTGGATCAATCCATTATCCAATATAATAAAAATGTGTTATAAATGGATTACCATTTAACACAACCCATTTATTAATGAATTTTAATGTGTTGGGTTGTAATGGATTATGATCCAACATAACCCATTTTCAAAAACATACATATCATAATGTGTTGAGTTATAAATGATCTGGATCATAAACATGTCAACCTATGTTACCTCCACGATCCAATAGTAAAAAATTATTTTATCCAATGAATTATTATTATTTGATCTAATAATTCATTGACTATTAATCCAATAAATTATATACAATTTAATTAGCTAACCATTATTATAATAGCTTACACTCTAAAAATTCCACAATTTGATCATGCATAAAAACTCATTATCGTGGAAATGTCATAGGGATAGCGAGTACACATGGGGAACATGGCATCAAATGATACAATGTTCTGATCGATCGAGTTTGGATTGTGCTCGATTTGAGTTTGAGTTTTAAGTTATGCAGTTCAGGTCCAGGTCAGGTTTGTGTTAATGCAGGATCGCGGGGATTTCGATCATGTTCGAGCCTGATCATGTTCAGATCATGTTTGTGTCGAGTTTGGCATGAACCCATGTTGAAATTGGGGTTGGGTTCCAGGTTGAGTTTCGACCAGGATTAGGTCGGATTTGGGCTAGGATCATGGTGGATTCAGGTTAGATCTGTCGTATTTGGCTTCGGGTTTGAGTCGGGTCACAACAAGTCTTGTTTGGACAAGGGTTGATTTCTATCCAGGTTTGGTTTAGGGTTGTGGTCTGTTGGGCCGAGTCAAATCAATTTTGGTTCCTATCATTTTCAGATTCAGACAAGTTTGAGCCCGGGTTAGGGTTTGAGTTTGGGTCTGGTCCAAATGGGATTTTAGGTTCCGTAAAGTCCAATCAAATTTGAACCTTAATTGATTGAGTTTCGGATCTGGGTTGGACATGGTAAGGTTTTGGGTCCAAGTAAGGCTCGGGATCACACCCCGATCAATTTTAGTTTGGGACAGTTTCAATTGATTTCAGGTCTGGTTCAGCTTTGCGCCTACGTCAGGGTTCGAATCCAAATTAAGTCTAGATGGTGTTTCAAGTCTGCATAGGTCCAGTAGGGTTTCATGCCTTCGTCGGCTGGGGTTTAGACTAAAGTTGTCAGATGTTGAGTTTTGGGCCCAAATTATCAAGTTGAATTTTGGGCCCGGGTTGATTGAATTGCATTCCATACCTGATTTAGTCGGGTTTTAGGATGGCCATATTTTGGGTTTTGGGACTGGGTCGGGTCGGATTTTAGGCCCATGTTGTTATGTCAGGTTGGGTTGGGTAGGTCATATTTTGGGTTTCGGCCTTGGTCGATCAGGTTTCAGGCCCGAGTCGGTCAGATGTAGAGTTTCGCGTCCGAGCTGTCGAGCCGGGTTTTGAGCTCGGATTGGTCGGGTCAGGCTTAGATGGTGTTTCAATTTCAAGTCAGTCTAGTTGAGTTTCAAGCCTGGGTCAGACGAATTTAGGGTTTTGGGCCCATATTGTTGGTCAAATTTTGGCCCCAAGTTGTTCAATTGGGTTCCTGCCCTAGTTGTCAAATTAACTTTCAAGTCTAGATCGATCATATTTTGGATTTCGAGTTTGGATCGGTCGGGTCCCAAGTCAGATCGGGTCAATCCTTAATAGTGTTTCAGACCCGTATTGGCCCGGTCAAATTTTGAGCCCATTTCAGTATGACTGGGTTTTGAGCTCACATTATCTTAATGGGTTTTGAGCCTAAACTGATCGGATCAAATTTTGAGGTCGAATTTTGTATATAGATTTGAATCGGGTCCAAATCCAAACCAAATCCGGGACGGATTCAATCGGACGGATCATAGGTTGGTCCGTCAATTTTTTTATTAAAAAAATTACTGCCCATACGGCCATACCTAATTTGATAAAAAAAATATTTATGCAAAATAACATTTCGTCACATAATTGTAAGTCTATGCTTGCAATATTTACAAATTTTGCCAAAATGCAAACAATAATGATATGGCACATAAGCCACAAGTCTAAACTGTTGATATTTACAAAATCTTGCCCCAATGCTAAAGAACAGTTAGTCTATCACTAGACTATCTAATTCTAAGAGACATGAACAACCCTAATTTTTACTTTTCATCAAGGGACCTGGGGTACAAAAATCTTCTATTTTGCTACCATAAATTTCTTGCTCTCGTCATATAACCAAAGATAGGGGAATTTGCCTGCTATTTCCATCACATTTACATCAATTAATCAGTGAATTTATTTTCTTTCTTTCTGCTCTTCTGATCTCTGTTGTTATCTTTCTGACATTATTGAACCTATACAAAGCTCTGCCTTCACGGCGCTGCCTCAGAGAAGAAAAGGCAGGTCGCTATCGACCCAGTTGATGAACTCCTCGGAATACTTGGGGGCTGCGCTCTGATGGACCGTGACATCCTCGAGCTGAGACACACTCCGGTCCTCTCCCTGCGTCGTAGGGCAAAAATGGTAAAAATCAAGAAACGGTGCAAAAGTAGTGCAGAAATTGCAAAATCAAGAAACGGTGCAAAGTTGTGCAAAATCAAGAAAAGATGCAAAAGTAGTGCAAAAATTGTGCAATCAAGAAACAGTGCAAAAGTAGTGCAGAAATTGTAAAATCAAGAAACAGTGCAAAAGTTGTGCAAATATTGTGCGAAAAAACCGTGCAAAAACCAACCTTCAAGCCTGAAGTCGACGCATATGAGGATTGGTTTGCACTTGCATATGATGCTAGATCAGCAGACAGTGCACTGATGAGAGTCGATCTGCATAACAGCGCATTTGCGTTAAATTTCAAATATAAACAGAGTCCAGAATTCTGAATTTCCATGTTGTTCCTAGTTAAGAAGGGTTGAAAAATAACCTTTCGTATGAGTCTTCGATAGAGTTTCCCGAAGATGAAAGCCAGTCAAAGTCGAGGAAGTTCGAGTAATCGAATGACTCCCGCTCGTAGCTGTATACGACATGATCGCGCTCCAGGTCAGGCTCTGATAGTGGATAGAGCTTCCTGCTAGAGCCCGATGGGGTGGACCTGGAAAACAGACGGCAACGAATCAGGAGAACATAATCTATATTGATAAATGAAATCATACCGCATATAGGACCGTTAGAATGCTAACCTGGTACAGTCAATGTCACTCTCACAAACAAAGATCTCGGGAGCGGACCCTAAGAGACGAGCCCTGCTGTTTTGCTGAACGGACTCCCGGCTGCATTCAGCAGATGACTCTTCTACCGGTGAGAGAATGTTCCCATCCGATAGCGATCTCTTCATGAAGCTGAACATTTGTGAATAACAGATTAAGAGTTTGAACCTATTTTTTTTATCAAACTATTTCGAATGAAACAAGACAACACAGAGGGCAGACAAAACTCCAACATAAGATAAAAGGTTGCGGCATCTTTATGATTAACTACAAAAGATTCAGCAAGTTTAGTTTAAAATGCAAGAATCTACCCAAACCACTTAGCCACCCAGGAAGATGAGGCACCCGATGCAGAATTTGGAGCAAGGCCGCAATTGTGCTCTATTAAATTTTCCAAAAGGCTGCAGATTTTAAAAACCATCTTACTTTGACAGATTTTAAATTGTTTCGCAAAAACTATACTTTTCAATACAGATAACAAAAGCATTACGGTTAATACATGACAAGTACCTGGAATTCTCCCCCAAATCAACACGATCTGAGTGCGCTTCCCACAAAGCCGGCTTACTGAGCATCGGCTGGAAATGTCCCAAGAACCTGCTCAAATTATAAGACAGACAATAAAAGTTAAATTTCCTATCCTGAATTTCAAATGTCTTTTGAAGTATAAAAATGACACATTACTTACACGTTTATTGAGTCTTGTTTTTCGCCATCCATGTAGGCATTGCTATAGAACCGCTGAAGGGTTCTAAAGAATTCCTGGGATCGGGTAGCTGCCCTCCACTGACCTCTTTTCTCCGCGAAAATCTGTTCAGAGCAAAAAATGCGCAAAGATAGAAAAACAGTTCAGTGCCAAAAATGTGACAAAAAAATGCAAAAAATGGACAATCTTATTTGATAAAAATGTGCAAAAATGGTAAATCTGTTCTGTGCACAAGGTGTACAAAAATAGACTATCTATTGTGCCAAAAAAGTGCAGAAGTTCTGTGCCAAAAAAGTGCAAAGTTGAAGGTTCAAGGTTATTTTTAATCATTTATAACAAGTTATATATTGCTAGCTAAGTTACTAGTATGTACCTTTTTATGAGCCGGAGAACCACCATACTGCAACGCAAGAGAATCCCCCATCTCTTCGTAGACTTTCATCAGCTTGTCAGCTAGATGGGAATCGATGTCCACACTGGATACATCGCTCAACCCTATAGCGTACAGCTGACGCCCGAGACCGACGAGCCCGTATGCATACTGGGCCACGTTTGTCCGGTCCAGGCAGTCTATGCAGTTCGTTCTCAGAACCCCGTTCTGGAATGTTAGGGGCCTCCGTTCATGTCTGGCCCCATCTGCCCGTTCTTCCGCTCCTTTCTTGGTCCACTCCCAGTTTTCACTACTGCATGAAACAAAATTCAAGACTAAGATCAAACGAGGGTCCAAGTATTTTGTTTCACGGATTAATAAACAAACTTTGCACTGATAAAAACTCAAAACTTTGCACTGATAAAAACCCAAACTTTATTTGAAAAACAGAAGAATCAGGCTCGCAACAGACAAGAACATCTAAGCACTTATTCCACTACTAATTGGATATAACTTACATGAATCAAGCACATACTAAGCACATATTATACATTGATATTAATCAGTGCAAAAAACCTAATAGGTACAGTAATGAACTTACTCCAAGTATGACCAGTTCGTCAACTCTGTTGTGGGAGCTTTCTCACAGTAGAAGAACCCTGTCAAGTCCAGTGCATAAGTAGCAACATCCACTATGCGATCCAATACACCTGAACAGCTGCGAACGCAAAAGATGGTTGTTAGAAGGTTAAAAGTACAGTAAAAATCAGAACATACAAGAAAATGAGGAGTTGTACTTTCTGGAGAATTTGTTGAGATCCCAGTGCAAGAACTTCAGGTGTTCAGTCTCAGGTAGATCCTTGTTGAGGAATTCGATTGCATTGGCAAATTCCGAACGAAGGATGGATTCTCTGGGCTTCTTCTCATTTGTCTGCAACAAAGTGAAACGTGTTGGTGATACAAAGATTAGAAAGCAGCAAAAACAGGGAGAGTATGTCTCATACATAAAACATACCTTGACCAAATTCATAATAATGATAGGGTTCCCGTATCTTTGAACAAGATTCTCAAAATGAAGCCGTGTAGCTTCATAATTCTGGTCCTTCCTAGATACTGTAAAATCAAAACAAAACAAACATCAGTGAATACCACAAGCCAAATTAACAGTTTAAATTACAAATGCCATAATTCACATTACTTACAGATTATGTCTGGTTTAATACTCAGACGGGAAGTCTGCTGCGACCAGAAGAGAGGTATGGAACCTCGGTTCTGCACTATCGAACTTATAGGTGCTGAACGAGCTTCCCCGCCATCTTCCGAGACAATCTGCTCTGTCTCAACGTCATTGGCGACACAACCTTCCTCGTTCACACCTCGTCTCAAGTACCTATAGCATAGAAGGAAAAGAATTACAAGCCGCTTCAAGTATCTAAAACATAAAAGTGAAAAGAATTGACACACAAATCAATCTAAGAAACATGTAAAACATTCACAATCCAAGCTAGTGCTTTGCCTAATTAAACATTGTACATGCACATGAAATGCACATATAAATATTGTGTGCATTTCATGCACATGAAATGCACATGATATACACATGAAATGAAATAGTTTACCTGAAATGCACATGAATTGCACATATAGTGCACATGAAATGCACACAATATGCACATTTCATGCACAAGTACTCGCAAAAACATTCATTCACAAAGACATTTCAAATAACCCGAAATAGCACTGTCAAAAATCAGCATATTATAGAAATTTCGAACCTGGTCCCAGCATAGTGACGAGATCGCCTGGCAATAAGTGTCAATGTGAATCTCTTCTCACATGCCAGCAGTTGCACCTGTGCAAAAAAGGCAAAAAGAAAAAAAGTTTATAACATGAATCATACCTGCATGTAGATAGTAATTTCACAAAGACCCAAAAAAGGACCCTTTCAGAACAGCATACCTGTTTAAAAAACCCAAAGATGAGAGGTACAGTCCAGGTAGTGTTCTTGAGCTGCTTCCGGATTCCACGAGTAAGATACTCGTTCCACACAAACATGGTCTCGTAAAGATCGAGAGCATCTTCATGATTGCACAGGCTCTTCTGAAGACTGAGCATTAAGTTGTAGGAGTAGCTGAAATAGAAGTCCTTCGTGAGATCCATGGAGCGAATGA
>JAUOBV010000010.1:11265350-11275917 GCA_032360425.1 Rubia occidens
ACCATGTCACAAAAACCATGTGTCGAGGTCTCCAAGAACCATAGTGAACATCCAAATTCACACAGTCAGAACATGATTAACAGGCAATTTCATACCCTGAAGACAGAAGGCATTTTCCACACCACCCAGTAAAAGAAAAAACATGCAGCAGACTAATCCAGAAAAAAATTCAGAGTAACCAAGAGTAAAGAAAACATGCTGAATCAACACAAACTAGTTCAAGATGACGAAACAAATTAATATCTTGATCTCAAAACCTAAACTTGTTTGGAAAAAAATAAAATAGTAGCTAAATGAATGCAAGTTCATTCAATGAAGCATTTTCAACACCACCCAGTCATAGAAAAACATGCAGCAGACTAATCCAAAAAAAATTCAGCAAAACCAAGAGCAAAGAAAACGTGTTGAATCCACGCAAGCTCATTCAGGACGATGAAACAAATTAGTATCTTGGTCTCAAAACCCAATTTTTTTCAGCAAAAAAACATTAGTTAAATAAATGCAAGCTCGTACTGTAAAGAATTTTCCACACCACCCAATCAAATAAAAACATGCAGCAGACTAATCCAGAAAATTTTCACCTAATCCATGCGTAAAGAAAACAAGCTGAATTAGCTCAAGCGCATTCAGGACGATGAAACAAATTATTATCTTGGTCTCAAAACCCAAACTTTTTCAGCAAAATATATTAGTTAAAATAATGCAAGTTCGTACTCTGTAAAGAATTTCCACACCACCCAATCAAAGTAAAATATGCAGCAGAATTCAGAATATTTTCAGCTAAAGCAACTGTGAAGAGTACATCACGAAACAATGCAAGTTCATTCAGAAAGATGGGGACGGTGTATCTTGGTCTCAAACCCCAACATTTTCGTCAAAAAACAAGTTTTAAGAAAGCATACTCAATCAATGCAAGTTCACAGAAAAGGGAAACAAAGTTATTGCTTGGTCTTAAAAACTGGACACTTTCAGCACAAACAAGTCAATCAATGCAAGCTCATTTAGTAGAAGCTATATGAAAAAATGCATCTTGGTTTCAATACCCCAAAAACTCATTCAAAATCAACAGAATCACTCAAACACAACAGATTCAATTTAAAACTAGAAGCCACCACATTCAGAAGCTATACCGAATGAGATTCGTTTAATTTGTATTTCTGAAGATAATCAGGTTGACTTGAAGTGCTCTTCTTCCTCAAATCAATCCAAGACTCCTCTTGCAGCTCCTGCTGCCCCCCTCCACCACCTTGTGGACACTCATCCGACCCCATTCTTCCACCCCCACCACTGCTGTCTGATCCAAGTCACAGAAATCACCACCCGAGTTAACTCAGTCCAGTAATCAATCCCTCCTTGTCCTGCCTCCCACCACCCATGTACCCTTGTCAGGGTCCCACAAACCCTGTACATGCAAGAAAAAATCCTTCATATACTCCTCAAACCACACACAAACACACACAAACACAAACACACACAAACACAAACAAAAACACAAACAAAAGCAAAACAATCCCAAACCAAGACACGCGCAAAAACACACACTTCAGCTTCAACTGGATTGAAAAACGAAACTTTACTCTACCACACTCAGAGAGACACGTACAAACACACACAACAAGATACAATGGCGCAGAGGAGTAAAAATCAAAACTTTATGCCACCCCACAAATCCAAATTCCACACAGGCATTGAAAAGGCAAGCAATCGAGCACCTGTATCAGGGAATGCCGGAGGAGAAGATCGGAGCCGACGCCGGAAGCAAGTCAGGTGGGCTGGAGAAGAAGCACCGGACCGACGAAATGCGTCCAGAAAATGGAGAAGAAGAATAAAACAGCAGAAACAAAGAGTTTAATTAATAAAGGAATTTTTTTGAAAGTGTTTATATAGTGGCAGAAAGTACAGCTCAGACAAGCACACAGAAAAATTGTGAAAATTCCTGAGAAGTGACTTCCAGTGATTTGGGTTTTTTTCAAGAAATTTTTTGTTCTAATCCAATTCTATGACTCAGAAAACAAATTTTTTTTTAAATGTGGTTTTAAATTTTTTATTATTATATTAAAAAATTAAAACTGGTTGTGTTGCTTGCAACTCAATGCGGACAACAAAACTGCAGCTGAGTTGGCGGCTTCTTAATTATTATTTTTTATTTCAGAAGAATATTTTCTACTTCTGGTTGACTGTAAACAAGAAAAATGTGTTTCTAATTTTCTACCTGTACATATATGGTAAAAATGATATGAGATAAATGAAAAATAATTATTAATGATTGAGATTGGTGAATGTATCTTTTTTCTTTATAAATGCTCGTCACTAGCATATGGATTCATGGCATGTAATCATCCTTGGATTTGTTACCATTGAATATAGTAGAAACGGTTAAATTTAGGTTTATGAAGTTACCCTTATCAACCCTTCGAAAGGAAAATGGATAATATCTTTTCGAAGAAAAAAATGGGGGGTTGATGATCAAAATTATAGAAGGGGACAAAAGTGTTATAATACTTCGTGACAAAAGTTGGTCTGGAATAGAGGAAAAGGGTTTGAATTGAACTTATCAATATGTGCTGCCAACCTGTAATTACAATTATTATTTAATGTGAGACCTTTTATTATTACACTATTTACGTTGATATTAAGGCGATTCTGTTTTTTTATGAAAAGGTACGTCTAGACTAGTTGAAAATGTTGAGTCGTTCTTATCAATATTTTTTCCACCTGCAAATGACAAGATGTATATCTTATTTAATATGGTAATATAATTTTTTTATTATACTTTTTTTTAAATGAAGTACTTGTAAACCTTTTTCTGTTCTTTCCATAGCTAAATAATTTAAAACAAATACTCCAAATTATATTAAGAAAATTGACCGCGAACTAAAAAAAATACTGAACTCTTGCAGTTTTCTTATATTGTCACCCCTTTTTATTTGAGACATTTTTTTAAATAATGGCACTCTTTTTTATTTAAGAGCCCGTCTCTTGAAATACCGTCTTTACTTAAGTTATGGAAAGACCAAGTTTTAAACTGTAAATTAGAAGAAATCAAGATAAAAAATTTGGATTTCATTAATAGGGTCATAAACTTATAATTACTACATGTTCATTATACTTTTTCGATTATCAATTCAATTTTATCCACTCAATCTAGCTCTCTAAATTTATGTGCAAAATAAAAAATTATAAGAATTAGAAAATTATAGAAATGTCAAATGTCAAGTTCTTGCCACTCCCTGTACTGCAATTCAGTTCAGACAGAACTAATGATATTTAACTTACTTTTTGTCTATAATTCGTATTTTTCAATGTATTTTATTTAAGTTCATATTAGTAAAATTTCTTTTAATAGAATTTCGGGAGAATAAGATCGGAATAGATGGTATTAACGTTGATACGGGGAGAGATAATTTGATCATCGGTGCATTAATTGACAACATGGTGTCAACATATAATAGTGAATTAGAAAAGTGATAAAATGACCCAACATTTATGTGGAACCAACGTCTTACTTTTGCAGATTTTAAAACTATACTACTCAATACGGATGACAATAGCATTACGGTTAATACATAACAAGTACCTGGAATTCTCCGCCAAATCAACGCGGTCTGAGTGCGCCTCCCACAAAGCCGGCTTACTGAACATTGGCTGGAAATGTCCCAAGAACCTGCTCAAATTATAATAAGACATACAATAAAAGTTAAATTTATTATCTTGAATTTCGACGGTCTAGTGTTGAAGCATAAAATTGACAATTTACTTACACGTCTGTTGAGTCCTGTTTTTCGCCATCCATGTAGGCATTACAATAGACCGGTTTTTCACCATCCATGTAGGCATTACTATAGAACCGCTGAAGGCTTCTAAAGAATTCCTGGGATTGGCTAGCTGCACTCCATTGACCTCTTTTCTCCGCGAAAATCTGTTCAGTGCAAAAAATGTGCAAAAAATAGAAAAAACAGTTCAGTGCCAAAAATGTGCAAAAAATTGAAAATTTAATGTGATGAAAATGTGCAGAAGGTGTACAAATATGCTCATGCTGTGAAAAAAATGTGCAGATATGTGCCAATTAAGTGCAGAAGTAGAAATAAAGTTTTGTGCCAAAAATGTGTAAAGTTGAAAATCAAAGTTAATGTTTCAAGTTTACTTTTAATCATTTAAAACAAGTTATATTTCTAAATAAGTTACTAGTATTTACCTTTTTATGAGCCGTAGAACCACCATACTACAACGCAAGAGAATCCCACATCTCTTCATAGACCTTCATCAGCTCGTCGGCCAAATGGGAATCGATGTCCACACTGGATACATCACTCAACCCTAGAGCGTAAAGCTGACGCCCGAGACCAACGAGCCTGTATGCATACTGGGCCGTGTTTTTCTGGTCCAGGCAGTCTATGCAATTTGTTCTTAGAACTCCGTTCTGGAACGTTAGGGGCCTCCGTTCATGTCCAGTCCCTTCTGCTGTTCTTCAGCTCCTTTCTTGGTCCACTCCCAATTTCTACAAATGCATGAAAGATTCAAGACTAAGATCAACAAGGGCACAAGTTTAATAGAGCAAATTCATTAAGAAATAAACAAACTTTGCACTGATAAAAGCTCAAACTTTGCACTGATAAAAACCCAAACTTTATTTGAAAGACAGATGAATCAGGCTCGCAACACATTACGAACAAAGTCAAAAACCACAAGCCTAATACTTACAAAATCTTGCCCCAAAGCTAAAGAACAGTTAGTCTATCACTAGACTACATAATTCTAAGAGAGACGTATACAGGCCTAATTTTCACTTTTCATCAGGGGTGTGGGGGTAAAAAATCTTCTATTTTCCTACCACAAAATTTTCTTACTCTCGTCATATCATCAAAGGTAGGGGAATTTGCCTGCTATTTCCATCACATTTACACCAAATAATCAGTAAATTTATCTACTTTCTTTCTTTCTGCTCTTCTAATCTTTGTTGTTATCATACTGACATATTGAAAACCTATACAAAGCGCCGCCTTCGCGGCTGCCTCAGAGAAGAAAAGGCAGATCGCTATCAACCCAGTTGATGAACTTCTATGAGTACCCGGGGCCCGCACTCTGCTGTACAGCGACATCCTCGAGCTGGGACACGCTCCGGTCCTCTCCCTGCGTCGTTAGGGAAAAATTTGTAAAATCAAGAAACGGTGCAAAAGTTGTGCAGAAATTGTAAAATCAATAAACAGTGCAAAAGTTGTGCAGAAAATGTAAAATCAAGAAACAGTGCAAAAGTTGTGCAGAAATTGGGAGCGAAAACCGTGGAAAAATGAACCTTCAAGCCTGAAGTCGATGCATAAGAGGATTGATTTGCACTCGCATGTGATGCTAGATCAGCAGATAGTGCACTGGTGAGAGTAGATCTGCAAAACAGCGTATTTACGTTAAATTTTAGATATAAGCACAGTCCATAATTCCAAATTTCGATGTTGTTTGTACCTAGGTAAGAAGAGTAGAAAACTGACCTTTCAGAGGAGTCTTCTACTGAGTTCTGGATGATGAAAGCCAGTCGAAGTCCAGGAAGTTTGAGTAATCGAACGACTCCTGCTCATAGCTGTATCTGACGTGATCGGGCTCTGAAAGTTGATAGAGCTTCCTGCTAGAGCCCGAAGGGGTAGACCTGGAAACAACCAGCAATGAATCAAAAGAATGATATCTGTACTCATTACTGATTTGGTACGTATATAGGAACGTTAGAATGCTAACCTGGAGCAGTCAATGTCACTCACAGGCTGAAATCTCGGGGCTGGACCCTAAGAGATGCTTCCTACTGCTCTGCTGAACGGACTCTGGATTGCGTTCAGCAGATGACTCTTGTACCGGTGAAAGAATGTTTCCATCTGACAGCGATCTCTTCATGAAGCTGTACATTCAAGATAAGAGACTAAGAGTTTGAACCTATATTTTTACCAAACTATTACGAAAGAGACAAGACAATATAGAGGACAGACAAAACTCCACATAAGATAAAAGTTTACGGCATTTTTATGACTAACTACGAAGATTCAATAAGATCGGGTTAAAATGCAAGAATCTATCCAAACCACTTAGCCATCCAGGAAGACGAGGCACCCGATGCAGAATTTGGAGTAAAGCCGCAATTGTGCTCTATTAAATTTTCCAAAAGGCTGCAGATTTTAAAAACCAACGTCTTACTTTTGCAGATTTTAAATTGTTTAAAAAAAATTATACTCCTTAATTCGGATGACAATAGCATTACGGCTAATACATAACAAGTACCTGGAATTCTCCGCAAAATCAACGCAGTCTGAGTGCGCCTCCCACAAAGCCGGCTTACTGAGCATCGGCCGGAAATGTCCCAAGAACCTGCTCAAATTATAACACGGACAATAAAAGTTAAATTTATTATCTTGAATTTCGACGGTCTAGTGTGGAAGCATAAAATTGACAATTTACTTGCACGTCTATTGAGTCCTGTTTTTCGCCATCCATGTAGGCATTACTATAGAACCGCTGAAGGCTTCTAAAGAATTCCTGGGATCGGGTAGCTGCATTCCATTGACCTCTTTTGTTCACGAAAATCTGTACAGTGCAAAAAAATGCGCAAAAAAGGGGGAAAAACAGTTCAGTGCCAAAAATTCACAAAAAATGAAATTTTCATGTGATGAAAATGTGCAAAAGGTGTACAAAAATAGACATGCTGTGCCAAAAATGTGCAGAGACAGAAAATTTGTTGTGCCAATAAAGTGCAGTAGTAGAAAAAAAGTTATGTGCCAAAAATGTGCAAAATTAGAAAATCAAAGTTAATGCTTCAAGTTTACTTTTAATCATTTAAAACAAGTTATATTTCTAAATAAGTTACTAGTATTTACCTTTTTATGAGCCGGAGAACCACCATACTGCAATGCAAGAGAATCCCCCATCTCTTCATAGACCTTCATCAGCTTGTCAGCTAAAGGGGAATCGATGTCCACACTGGATACATCGCTCAACCCTAGAGCGTAAAGCTGACGCCCGAGACCAACGAGCCCATATGCATACTGGGCCGCGTTTGTCCGGTCCAGACAGTCTATGCAATTCGTTCTCAGAACACCGTTCTGGAACGTTAGGGGCCTCCGTTCATGTCCAGCCACATCTGCCCCTTCTTCAGTTCCTTTCTTGGTCCTTTCCCAGTTTTTACTAATGCATGAAACAAGATTCAAGACTTAGAGCATGTGCAGCGGTGAGCCCGAACTGATCCGGCTCATTCATTAAATAATCATTCTCTCTTCCACATCAGCATTTGAGCCCACTACTAAATCACCCCATTTTTTTCTCACAATGGTTGAGCTTACTTTGAGCCCACTCCATGGACCCTACTTAATTCTCTCTATCCTACTCATTATTTCTACATTTCATATTTAATTCAAATGAATTTACCTAACGAAATAAATTGAAACGTTAAATTTAATAATACATTTGTAATTTTTGAATTGGATTTTGTTTTTTCAAATTTAATTTTTGAAATTAATTTCAATTTTTGAAATTTATTTTATGAACCGTAATTAAAAAGAACAATATATATTTTCAAAGAATGTAATTTCAATTTTAAAAAGAACCAAAATGTAATTTCAATTTTTTGAAAAATCCAGAATTTTTAAACAAAATTTTTGATTTAAAAATTGATTTTCAGATTTTACAGATTTTTTTCAATTTTTAAATAAAAAAGACAGATAAAAAAATGGGCAGAGAGCTGGATAAAAAAAATCCCAATCTGATTTTTAAACAAATGGGCAGAAAAATAAAAATGGGAGGAAAGCCGACACAAGGCAGGGAAAGCTGACACAGAGCCGGCTGCATTATTTGCTCCGGAGCAGCGGGCTACATTGAGCCGGAATTGAGCCCCACTGCACATGGTCTTATGTTAAGTAGGTAGAGTTATATTGGCACTTTTCCCAAATTACAATTATAGTTTTTTAAATAAAGCATACATACAAGCCGAGCCTTATATCTTGCATTTATTTTTCTTTTCCTTTTTACGCCAAGATTATCAAAATGAAACTAAATAAAACTTATGTTTTTCAATTTAAAATTTCAGATTCATTAAAAAAACATTTCAAAGCAGGAGTAATTTTGTTGCGAATTAGTCCTCTAGCGAAGATAAATTATTATTTTAAAAAATAAAGTGTTAGGAAAGACTGTCAGACGGGGTTTAATTAGAACAATAGGAGTTTATAATATTCAGTAACAACAAGTGAAACATTTGAATTATGATTAGAAACATTACATTTTTAGAGTAAAACATATAAATATATAATGTGACAAAATGTTTTCCCGTAAATGAGTTCTGTATTACTGGAAAGAATAGACAGAGTAGAATCACATAAGGAATCATAGTACTAAAGTAACTCTAGTCTTGTCATCAATCCTATCCAAATTTAGTCATCAAGTTTACTGATTCTAACATCGCCCTCAAGCGAAGTATCAGATGCTCAACAATGCAAAGCCTAGATATGAAGAACTTGAAAAGCGAACGAGAGAGACCCTTGGTGAAAATGTCCGCAATCTGAAGGGGAATAGGAACATGAGCAACACGCAGCTTGCTAGAAGCAACCAACTTCTGAACAAAATGATAGTCGATGTCGATGTGATTCACCCGCTTATGAGCAAATGGATTCTGAGCAAAGAATATCGCACTACTGTTGTCGCATAACAGCAGTGGAGAACCATATAGTGGAACACAAAGATCTCGAAGCAGATGAGTCATCCAAACAACCTAGGAAGCTGTGTTGGAGATAGCCTGATACTCAAACTCAGTGTTGGAACGAGAAACAGTGGGCTGTTTCTTGGCACTCTGGGAAACAAAAAATTTACCAAGAAAATTAACATAGCCATAAGTAGAACGGGGAGTTTCAAGACAACGAATCCAATCATCATCAGAATAACCCAACACCTTGGGAGAATTGGGAGAGCGAAAGGTAAGACTAAAATGCAGTGTACCTCGAACATATTGGAGAATCCAAGTAACCGCAGCAAAATAATTGTCACGAGGGTCCTTAAGATACTGGCTGGCAATGTTTACATAAAAGGCCAAGTCAGGATGAGTAATCGCCAAGTACTGGAGAGCCCTAACTAGAGAGCGATAGAGTGTCGGATTCCGAAACATATGACTGGTGGAGCTGCAAAGCTGGCACAAATGTGGTAGAAACTATAGCAGCATGAAACACCCTGACATGAGTGAGAATATCCCAGGCGTACTTAGCTTGACCGAGAAGTAAACCTGATGAAGTGGGTGATACTTCTAAGCCAAGAAAGCAATGAAGGGCGCATAAATCCTTGATGAAAAACTTCTGGTGCATCCAATCAATGAACTGCCGAAGAAGAGTCAAATCATTATTTGTAAGTATGATGTCATCTAAATAAATGAGCAAGTACAGTAACTATGAACCCCGAGAAAGGACAAAAATAGAAGTGTCGGTTGAGCGACACTAAAACCTAAGCTGAACCAAATAGGTGTTGAATCAATAAAACCAAGCTCGAGGGGCTTTCTTAAGACCATAAATGCCTACCCGCAAGTAACAAACATAATTCAGATGAAGCGGATCCATGTTGCCAACGGGTTGAGCCATACAGACTGGAGCATCAATGACGCTATTGAGGAAGGCGTTCTTAACATCCAGTTGATGGAGCGATCAGGAATGCATCGTGGCGATGACGAGAATTGTACGAAAAATAGAGGCTTTGACCACATGATTGAAGGTGTGGTCAAAATCAAACCCCAAAATCTGGGAAAACCCTGCGCGGCAAGCTGAACCTTATGGAGATCAACTGTGCCATCAAGATGATACTTTAGTCGATAGACCCATTCTGAGCCAACAATGTTGACATCCGATGGACGTGGAACCAAATCCCATGTACGCTCTCCATGAAGAGTTGCTATCTCATCATCCATAGCAGAAACCTAAGATGGATCCTGAAGAGTCATTCAATACTCCATGGGTTTTGACTGAAAAAGTAGAGCAGCAAGAAGACCGTGAGCAACGATATCAGAATAATCTCTACGATGAATGGATCTAGTCGCCGATCGAGTAGTCATCCGATGAGTGCGGGTACGAGGATGAGAAGCTGGAGGAGTGTACTTGGTCGAGGGGATCGGAGAGGGATCGGTCGAGGTAACCAGAGAAGGTGTGACAGAGATGACTGGAGAGAGCACGGTTAGGCTAGTCGACGGGGAGATAAGCCGAGCTTCCTGACCAGCGACATATTGATCAAAATCTGTAGAGAATATGGGGCAAGGTGGTGGAAAAGAATGGGAAACCGAGGGCAATAAAGGAGCAGAATCACCATTAGGATCAATAAAGGCATAAACGTCCAATGTCGACAAAGATGAACCAGTTGTCGAGGTTGTGGAGAAGGCGAAAGAAAAGCAACCCTTGTCAAACCAAGCATGGCGGGTCACATAGAATTTTCCAATGGAAAGATCAAGACACCAAAAACCTATATAGTGGCAGCTATAGCCGATAAAAACACAAGGAATGTTCCTAGGAGAGATCTTGTGATCAGCTAGTGGGTGGACAAATAGGAATACCTGACAACCAAATGGATGGAA
>JAUOBV010000010.1:11315110-11326497 GCA_032360425.1 Rubia occidens
GTAGTTTCTGAAAAGTAACTTTTTATTTGCCGTTATTATACGTAGGTAAAGATATTAACTGCCGAACATGTGTCTTGAATAACGTGCATAAAGCACTTATGCCAAATCTGCTGGGACGGAGGGAGTATAATCTAACTAAGCAAAACCCAAAATGAAATACTCCCTCATCATCTGTCCCTGTCCCTGTGCAAGGTTCGTTTGTCCCAATCAAAAGTTTTCTTTTCCTTATTTGAGTTGATATTTGTGACTGTAATTTAGTTACCTTATTTTAATATCTCATTTTTCTTATCATATCTGCGTATATTTAAATACTTGTGTAAAAATGAAATACTTCCTTTGATTTCTTAACAATGACTCATTTTTTCTATAAAAAATTCAAGTTTGACCACCGATAACTTTAATTTCATATAATAACGAACTGTAAAATTTTACTTTTTCAAAATTGCATGTTACGGAGAATTCAAAGACACCACACATGACGTCCGTCATTCTGTACAATTAAAGCTATTAATGGTCGAATATGCCTTTAAAAATTCAATTAAATGGAATCAGTATTAGAAAACCAGAGAGAGTATATTACACTTGGGTCGGGGGAGTAAACATCCAAAAGAAGAGAGCCAGCAAAGAATGACAAAAGTGTACAAAGTGGATGATGACCAAATGCAACAACACAACTTAAAGACGAGCAATCATATCACCTTAGCTGTCAAAGTTTACTTCTACCTAAATTGTTTGGAGAGTTTGAGCTTTAACCCTAAGCTCTGTGGATTTGTGTCCATTAGACTAAAGAATAAAAGCAAAATGATGATTACATGCATGCTTTTGATCCAATATGGACTTGAATCATCAAACTAAAAGCCATTGTGTAAATAATGTGTTTGTGTGGGTTCAAATGAAAAAAGAAGACTTTAGCAACTTCCCTTTTGTCATTTCAATCATTTAAGGATTTTTTTTTTTTTGAAATGGTAACACTTCTTCAAAAAACTTCACCATATTTGTGCGTGGCACGATCGAATCTGAACTGAATTGAACGAAACTTTTTTTAAAAAATCGCTATTCTTATTTCCAGGTGATGCTATAAACACATAGCTTTATATCACTTCCTTGCAAACATTTTCAGTTTACATGCTAAGAATACAACAAACCAAACGCCAAATCTCATTTATTATACACACTACAAAAACCTGATCCCATCTGAAATTTTACATCACATTATGCTTTAAAACACTACACGATTCATGTTCCCATTTCAGAATCTCCACCCCTCGATCTCATCGAGCGGGATATACTGGGTACGTCTGGTCTGGTTATTTACTCAGAGCGGTTCTTGCATCGTGACAACTATCGGACTTGTCACGACATGCTTCCCGTCCGACCAAATCATCGACCCGCTCTTCAAACTCGAACTCCCTGGCGAAAGCTTCACCGCCTCCGCCTCAACACGGACGAGGAAGTTCAGCCGCTGCCCCACGCGCCGGAAAGACAATGTTCCGGGAAGAACCGTCACGTTGGTCCCCTCGGGGGGCCTAACGGTAACCCTATAAACCGAATTTGAGTCTCCAACGTTGGTGACAGATCGGATAAAATGCGTCGACATTACGTGCTTCCCGTATTGCTGGAACACGGCGGAGAGCGAGGGGTAATTCAGGTTTCCGATGTGTCCCGCCCTTTTCGCATGGTGGCAATCGGCGGTTTTCCGGGTGATGAGCCTGATGTTTTTGATCGTGTAATTCGAGTTGCATAGGAAATCGACGTAGTCATACGTTGTGAGATCATAAATAAGGCCTGGATTCATCGCCTTCTCCGGATGCACGTGTCCGGCGCCGTAATCCATTACGGTGGAGGAATTTCCGGTGCTCTCGTCCAGCATGGTGGTTCCCCGGTTGTCGAGGGTATACGCGGTGGTCATCAGGGCGGACTTCACGGCGGCGGGGCTCCAATCCGGATGCGCCGCCTTCAACAGGGCGGCGAGGCCGCTGACGTGCGGACAAGCCATGGAAGTGCCGGAGAGGATATTGAACTCCGTCCGCCGCTCATCGGAGGAAAGGCCGCTGGGGGCGACGCCGTCGGGCCATGCGGCGAGGATGTTCAGTCCGGGAGCGATGATGTCGGGTTTCAGGATCTCCGGCGTCTCCGGGTTCGGGCCGCGGGCGGAAAACGAAGCTACGACCGGGGCGGGTCGGACGTTAACCCGGGTGCCGTGGAAGGCGATCGTTGCTGTGGGTGCCCTCCGCGACTTCGCCGCGGCGGCGATGTACTTCCTTATCTCGTCTCCGGCAGTGGCCCCCACAGCAGTGGCGGGCAATACGTGGCAGTCGGCGACGAGGCCCTCGCCGTCGAACACTCCGTTGGCGAGGATCATTCCGATGCCGCCGGCTTTCTTCACCACCTCCCCCTTCGCTGCCCGGGAATTTATCCCCCGGTCACAAAGGACGATCTTCCCCCTCACGTCGGCGGGTTTCAGCGAGTTTTCTAAACAGAGCGAGGAGGAGTAGCCGTCACCGGTGGTGGCGCCTTCGCCGCCACCGTATGTTAGCGGGAAGAGCTTATCGTGCTCCAGAGCCGGGCCGCCGCCGTAGACCGCCATTCCCGGGATGATCTTTCCGTTCCCGAGCTTCACTTCGGCGGGGAAGTCGCGGTCGATTGTTCCGGCGCCAACAGTGGCCACCCACGGCGCGACGTTCGTCACCGTCAGGCCGCCTGGGCCGCCGTTGCCAGCGGAGGCCGAGACGAAGACTCCGGCGTCCATGGCTCCGAACGCACCGATCGCAATCGCGTCGAGATAGTACGGGACCACGACGCCGCCGACGCTGAGAGAGATGACGTCGACGCCGTCAGCGACGGCGGCGTCAAACGCCGCGAGAATATCCGAGTCGTAGCAGCCGGAGGTCCAGCAGACCTTGTAAGCCGCGAGCCGAGCCTTCGGGGCCATCCCGGCTGCCACGCCGCGAGCGTAGCCTAACGTCGACGCCGGGAAAACATACCTCCCGGCGGCTATCGATGCAGTATGAGTGCCATGGCCGTCGGAATCCCTCGGAGATCGGAACTCAGTCGTCTCATTCATCTTCCCATTCGTTGCCTCATACCCCGCGCTGAAATACCTCGCTCCGATCAGTTTCCGGTTGCAGGAGCTTGCCGGAAAACCCCTCCCCGCGGCGCAAACTCCTTTCCACTTCGCCGGAACCGGGCCCAAATCCCGATCCTCAAAGCTCTTCCTCTCCGGCCAGATCCCAGTATCCACCACCCCAATCACAAGATCAGACCCGTAATCAGACTCCTTGAGAAGCCCCTCACGGCCGGCCTTCTTCAACCCCAGAAACTCCGGCGAGCGAGTCGTCTCCACTCGCCGGACCTGCTCCGGGATGACCCCGAGAACCCCACTTACTTCCTTAAGCTTCAGAGCTTGCGCATTGGTCAGCTTAGCGGAGAAGCCATGGAAAACGGTGTCGTACACATGCATGATCTCCTCGCCGGAAATTTCAGAGAGGGAGGACTCGTACCAGTTCCGGTGAGTTGGGAAAACGGAGGGCTTCTCATCGTGCTCGACTTGAACTATGAATGTCTTCTGCTCCCTCTCGGTAGTACCGGAGACGGAGAAAATGGCTACGGCAGCAAACAGCAGCAGTTGTAGTAATAAGGAGGGTGATTTGCAGAGAGCCATGAAGTTTGGGGAAGATGATGATGGTGTGTGAGTGTGTGCTTATGGGAGCGACATTGTTCAGAGTGATGGATGAGCTGTTCGAAGCTTCGAAAGTGGTGAATAAAGAGTGGAGATCACTTCTCGAACTGAATCTAATGTATTGAACGAAACTGAACTGAACTTATCAATCGAACTTATTTTAACTGAACTAAATTAAATGAAAATGAATAAAAAATGAATATTGAAAATAAAAATAATATGACTACATTAAATTAGATTTTGTTAAATCAGATTTCAGCTAAATGAACTAAATTGAAACAATTTTTTTAGAAGAATGTGACTGAGTTAAATTTAGAGATGGCAGATTTTAAAAAGATTTGGAAATCCAGCATGAATCGATAACAAACTAATTAGGTTGAAACATAAAGTAAATCGATAATGGATCAACTCGATGTTAACACGAAAAAAAAATAGGTTTGGGTCAATCAATTAGTTAATTCTCTCAGACATGTTTAACTTGTTCATAAGTATGAAGTATGAACATTGTACTCCCTCTTGTTCCAAAATATTGACACCAAACAATGGACACAATTTTTTTAAAAAAATAAAATGGGTGGAGGAGATTGTATTAGGAGTGTAAAAAGTAAATTTAGTTGATGGGAATAATCTAAGATTTATCAAAAGAGAAAGGTGTCAATATAAAAATATCATCCAAAAAATAAATGGTGCCAATATAAAAAAAACAGAGTGAGTGTAATATTTCACTATTTCAGACTTACAATATGGTAGGATTATTCTTAAATTTTTCAATAAATGACAAATGTTGCATTGAAAGAGTATAAATTAAACTCTGAAGATCAAAACAATTTAAAATTTGTCAAAATTAGAGAAAACCACAATATAAAAAATCTCAAAATATAAAATGGAGGTAGTAGTATGAACAATCAAACAATTATTAGTAAATAGCATTGGATAGGGTGTGGTTGCATAAATTAAAGAGGGTTTAACACAATAGGTGGGAATGGTACCTTAGGCAGTGGGAGTGGTACTTTGACGAGGGACCATGTAAATTATAGTGGGGTTTGAAAAGGACGGAGCTCAGATCGGCCCGTGTCTTTTGTTGGGATTGTCTGAATCTCAATTGAATTTAGGCAAAGTATTGGGAAAAACCGTCTTTCCATAAGTTTATGGAAAGACATGGTTTAATTAGAATAATAAAAGGTAAAAGGTTTTAGTTGCAATATTAAAATTTTATTATATAACATGTAGTAGTTATAAGTTTATAACCCGATTCATGAAACCCAAAAATTTTATCTTCATTTATTCTAATTTACACTTTAAATCTTGGTATTTCTATGACTTATGGAAAGACCGTCTTTTTAGAGACGAACTCTATGATAAATAAAATTAATTTATTAATATTTATTCTTATAGTTATCTACTAAGATTTTAATCAATAATACTCCTACTCTTACTAATAATATTTCACAATATTTTATACACAAGTTAAGAAATAATCTTCAATTTGGTGAGCTTGTCGAATCTAGCGAGTTTTTGAAAAGAAGAAAACAATAGATAATACCAATCTCAACCAATATACCATTAAAGCAAGAAAGGAGTAGTAATACGATTACCATTTTATGGGCTATTTGCTAGACTGGGCCATCCATTTTGTAATGGCTCGAGAGAAGAAATTGGACAAAGTAAACTTGGAAGAAACTTTTTCACTTAAAAAAGTAAAAAAAGAAGAAAAGAAAGTCCGTTTCAATTTGTAAGTGAGTGGTTAAAAGGTCAATACCAAATGGTTTGACTGCTTGACTAAAGTCTACTAAAAAAGTGGGTTTCTTCCACATTATTCACCAGCGGCCATAGTTGCAGCGACTCTACTATATTTATGAAATCAATTACCAGTTATTTATTTTAGAATTTTAGAGCTAATAGTTCAGTGGGACGATGGTGAATTGATGTTTTTGAAATAACCTCAGCCGGTGCTTCAAGATATCGTGAAATTAGAACTGGGATTCCGGATCTTCTTCCACTGCTTAGACCAGATGAAGCTTAGCAACACAGGAGCGCATTAGCAGAACACCTGGTCTCGCCGGGAAGGAGACACGCCGGATCTTGTGCGGGGTGAAATAGGGTGGAAACGCGTGAGGCAATGAGGGAGAATTTTCCCTCGAAACTTGTGCCTGCGTGAACAACACGCCTGGGTCTTTTGGCTACAAAAGGAAGAGTAGTGGGCTCGTCTAACTCATTCGAACGATCAATAAGGAGAGGACACGTTGGGGGGTCGACGACTTGGGGGAACCTGTATTTTCCATCTAGACTTGTCAAAAGAACTTCTGCTCCACCCCCTTCTGCATTTAATGTACTATCAACATGGAATTTTCAAACTTCTTTGGGGACTTCAATTGGTTCAGTTAATCACTTGGGTTTGTCCAAATAGCCAGAGCACTGTGCTCGTTGTGGTGCAATCAGGGTTCATTTCCCCCTCCCCTTGGTTTATATTATTATGGTCCTAAATCTCCAAATGCACCATGTTGGTGTGAATCATGCTTTTAGAGCACGTGGGAGGCTCATCCGTGTGTGACATGTGGGAGGCTCACCCTACTTTGTGTGAGACACAGTTGTCAGCTTAACGAGAAGGAGTCCACTATTTAATAATAATAAAAATTGGTCCATTTAGATTTTTTATGTAAACGACTTCTGTGACTCATAAACTATTGTCATTGTTCACCTTGTTCCTCAATTTTATTTTTTGAACAGTATTGACTCATAAACTAACATAAGTGTTAAGTCGTTCCACTTTCGTCTAAGCAAACCGTTAATTTTAATTCTTGTTGACATTTTGAGGGGGTAAAAATCTCAACACTTATACAACCCCAATATTATTTTTTATAATTGAGTAGAATGTTTACTTGAGCTGTGCGTGTGGTGCGTGATAAATCTCAACTTGTATCTCGTTGATGTTGAATCTGGACGGCTCGAGAAGTCATCTCAACTCAGATCTCGCACGGTTCTAGAAGATATTCTTCTGAATTGCAATAAATAATGTTTTGAATAACCAAAGACAATTTTGCCTCTCCAAATGTCAACAGAAGCTAAACTTAATGATTTATCCAGTCGGAAGTGACATGATTTAATACTTATGCTAATTCAGGGGCCAAGTGTTTTCCAAAATAAAATAGTGGAAAATAAATGAATGATGAAAATAATTGAGAAGTATTTTAAGTCGTTTGACCTTTTAATGAATTGTGCAAGGGCATGCCATTTTATGGATGTCCTAGGGGCTAATTTGGATTTCATTTTATACTAGTTAGATCACACCGCGTGATGCGCGGTGAGCTGGACAACGAATTGTAGGAATTATAGGAATAGTGTTACATGTAATGCAAATTGTAGGAATTATAGGAATAGTGTTACAAGCAGGGTAAAAAGTATGTATATGATTTTGCCCATCTGCTTTTCGACCTTGCTCCTTTTGGATGGTGATTTGGTAGAATTCTGCATCACTTTGCTATCATAACCAATAAATATCACCACTTTATAAATGTAGGCCGTATTTCTGAGCTTCGAATCTCTAAAGAGAATCTGACTGGGATCGAGAGGAAGAACCTGATTATCATATTCAAGATTACCGAAAAACGTGTAGAGGTTGGGATTGGGGTCTTCGCACTTGATCGTGCCAGTGAATTCCTTAAAAGTTATATCTTCATCAAACTGTAGAGTAGCCTCGAGAGCTCTTTTCACTTTCAAGTTTGTCTCTCCATCTAAGTTCATTGTTTCCACGTAGCAAATTTCATCCTCATAACTGGACGATAATAGAAATAAGTCTACAGGGAAAAACTTATCCTTTTCCACCTTCACGATATCTCCTACTCGAACATTCCTCCACGCTTTATTCCGAAGCAGTCCATCTCCTTTATGCACACTAGTTTTCCGCAAGTTAACCTTCATATCCTGCATAAACCTCCGCCAGTCGTCCAATGCTTCCTTCGCCATACTCAATCCAACCACAAAAGCCAAGGGAGCAATCATACCGACAGTAATTGGATTACTTGTTGGAGAGTTGAATTCGAGCAGTGGGCCGATATCAATTGGGACCCCAATACCGTCAAGAAATTCAGGTAATATGAATGACTGGAGTGGCAAAACAACCACCATGGATGTCAGTAGCAGCAGAATGAATACACACATCAACACATATGAATATAGAAATAAATGAATACACACAAAAACTACATCTGAAAAACAACAACAACAACACTCACATGAAAAAACACACAGATGCATCAGTTGAACACAATCATCAACATTCTGAGCAAAAGGGCCCTCATTTTTCAAATCCCACAAGACCATTTGACCTAAACATATCATCTCCATTCCTATAAAAATATCATCTGAAGCACGAGAGGATTAAAAGTTAAAACAATGAACAGAAAGAACCTGCACCGATGCCCCCAAACCCAGCCTGCGCCACCCAACCACACACCACCCATCCCCAGGCCACCACCAAAATTGAACCCGCACCACCCATCCCCAGCCCCGATACCCTAAATTCCAGCCTGCGCCACCCAGCCCCAGGCCCGATGCCACCGAAACCCATCCCCACGCCACCCAACTCAGCCCCGGGGCCACCCAAACCTAAGAAAAATAAGAAGAAATCAAAGAACCAAGAAGAAGGGCTGAAGAAAATTGAATCGAGGACGATTCTATTAACACCAAAACGGCATCGCTTTGCGCTACCATGATGGATCAGAGGATGGAGACACCTGGCGCAGGGGAAGGCGAGGATGGTGACACAGGGGCAGGCATTCATCCACGAATAGGATGCGGTAAGAAGCAAGAAAAGTGAGATGGAGAAAGGCCAAAAAACATTACACAATAAGAAATTAAAAAAGGAAGTGAAAGGACAAAAATACCCTACCTACCATTTGTGCCAACCAAATGGAGGGCACAATTTCTTTTATAAGTATACCTAAGATGAAGCCCACTTCATCATTCTTCTACAAGACTTGAGCTTCAATAAGGTCATGTACACTTCAATCCAATAAATTAAATTCAGCATCAATAAACTAAATTCAACATTAAAAGAAAAAATTAATTTTTATTTATTTATTTGATTTCACGACAGTCACTGATTAAGTAATAAGTCTAAAAATAGAATATCTTATGAGTAAAACATCAATTTGGGAGTCATTTTTTTTTTGAAAAAATAAACCGCCAAAATATTCAATCCTGCATCAATAAACTCAATTTTGTATAAATAAATTAAATTTAGCACAAATAAACTAACTTCAACATACAAAAATTAAATTCAGCACAAATAAATTAAATTCATCTCCAAATAAACTCAACTATACAGGGCCTAATACTTATCGAATCAGATGACTTGTGAGGAGGATCCCATGAGCTTGAAAATAAGGTTTCAATCTACATTTTTTAAAGTCTTAAAATTTATGACTTGTATAAACATGAATCGTTTAATGAGACAAGGTCTGAGAGAGTGACAATCAATTAAAAGGACAGTTATATGCTGATGGCATTGTTAATAACAATGCAAAACAAGATGCCAAGCCACTTTGCAACTATCTTCGCAGCCAATCCGTAGAAGAATAGTTTTACGGCATTTTCAAAATACACAAACTCAATCTACATGAACCAATACTAAAATGAGATTATATTTTTTACTTCAGGAACAAACATCGTTCTTATAAATTTTAAAAGTTAGATTATGATTATTAATATTTTAAAAAGTATATATATCAGAAAGGTTTATGTAAATGGGAGAAAAAAAGTTGGGGATAAAATAAAAGAATGAGGTAAAGATTAGGGATGCGAAGAAAATAATGAGGTAAAGATTGGGGATGAGAAGAAAAGAAGCAAGGAAGGAAATATACAAGTTAGGGGGTGGATTGGGATGAACTGAGAATCATAGTTAAAAACAACATAGTGGATGAGAAGCTGAGAGCAAAAGGGGAATGCAATACCTCTAAGTACTATTTACTGAAAGAACCTCCTGATGATAAATGACAGTTTTCTGATATGGAACATAAGAGGTGTAAATAGCAGAGAAAAGCAAAAAAATGTAAAGATTTTGTGGTACAAAGTAGGGTTGGTTTGTTAGCTTTGTTAGAAACAAAAGTTCAAAAAGAAAAGGAAGAAGAAGTTTGGAGGAATATGCGGCTGAAATGGAGGCTGGAAACTAATGGAGAACAATCCAGAGGGGAAGAATCTGGCTAGGATGGAGGGAAGATTTATTCCAGATAACAGATATCAAAAATTTGAACAACTAGTAGATGTAAAAAGTAAGCTGAATAGCCTAAAACAAGAGTGTTTTCTGACAATAGTATATGGGTTAAATAGCATGGAAGGTAGGAAAATGCTCTGGAAGCAATTGGAGGTAATAGGAGATGGAAAAGACAAGCCTTGGCTCATTGTAGGAGACTACAATTCCCCAGTGGAGCTGGAAGACAGAATATAGGGTAATCCTATAATAGTATCAGAAATTGAAGACTTTCAAGAGTTAACAGTGAAGATGGAGTTAGTAGAATTGAAAAATTTTGGGCCGAGATACACTTGGGATAATAGAAGGAAGTCTGGAGAAAGGGTGTTGAGCAAGATAGATAGAGTTATGGTTAATCTTCAATGGGTGGAGACTTTCAGGAACTCAGTATGTAATGTAGTAATCAATGGGGTGTCTGATCACTTCCCATTGTTAATCAAGGTGAGAAAGTTGAGGGAAGCTGGATAAGCCATTCAAATTCTTTAATATGTGGACAAAGGCTGAACAGTTTAGCAGTATTGTAAAAGCTGTTTGGCAGAATAAAAAAGGAGGAACTATAAAGGACTTGCGGCTGAACTTGAGAAGGCTTATGAATCCCATATCACAGTTAAATAAGAAACAATTCTCTGAAATAGAGGAGAGAAATTGCAGCAAGGCAGGATTGGCTCAAGGCTAGTGAAGAATTACATAAGAATCCAGAATGCATGGCTAAGCAAGAGGTGGAAAGGGAGAAAAGATTGCTGGCCAAGCTAATGGAGGAAGGAGAGTACAAATTCTTAAAATAACTATCAAAGCTGCAATGGAAGAAGGAAGGGGGCAGACCAACCAAATTCTTTTATGCAAAACTGAAGGAGAGAATGTGTCAAAATCAGATAGTCATATTGAAAAGGGGAGCTGAGGAGGTGGAGGGAAAGAAACTTGAAGATCATCTACTAGCTGTTTTTAAGAAGCAGTTGAGAGAGAGCAGATATGTAAAAGGGGTACTGCCTGAGGATGCAACTGAATGAGGTGAAGTACTGTCCATAGAACAACAAATGAAGCTAAATGAAAAAGTAACAGAGAAAGAAATTGTCAAGGCTTTGAAGGGGATAAAATCATGTAAAAGCCAGGGATTTGATGGTTGTAGTAGCAAGTTCTTTAAAGATACTTGAGATATTGTTGTAACTGATTTTATTGATGCAATTAAAAGTTTCTTTGCAGGTGAGGATATGCCAAGAGAATTTTGTAGGGCAGTTATCTCTTTAATTCCAAAGATTGCTAAGCCTCAAAATGCAGGTGGCTTAAGGCCAATCTCATGTTGTTTTGTGGTTTATAAGGTAATCACTAAAATTTTATGTGCAATGTTAGGGGAGTTATTTCCAAACCTGATAAACCTGAACCAGAGGGATTTTTTGAATGGTAGAAATATTGCACATAATGTACTTCTAACCCAGGAACTCATTCATAAGTATAAGTTAGGAG
>JAUOBV010000010.1:11365947-11384216 GCA_032360425.1 Rubia occidens
AACCCGACCTGTTTTAACCCGACCTGTTTCCAACCCGACACGAACCCGACACGATCACCCGAACTGACACCACTAATTTTTATTGAACTTCCTACCAATGCTAATGGGGTGATTTGATGAGTGTTTTTTATTTATTGTAACGGAATTCCTATAACTTTGAAAAAAGTTAAAATGTATTGCGATACATAAATAATTATATTTTGACAATAAAAGTTATTAAAATGAGGTTTTTCGTAATTGGTCTAATCGTTAGTCAGTCTAACAGGAGATTTTCTCTTACTAAATTCTACCTAAATTGATTGGTTTTACTTTATAATTCACTATTACATGAAATATGTTTATAATTTAATTTTAATTTTAAATATGAAATGTAAACACTGTATTTTGATTAAATAAATATTTTAATCAAAATTAACGTGGAACGCATTGTAGGACTCCAACTAGTGATATTCATAGGGAATACTTTTCCATTAATCCATTGAAGTTGATCATTTTTAACACGCAATAATTTTTCCTACTGATTGTAATTATAAAGAGAAAGTCTCAAGAAATGCGGCATTTCCATAAGTTTATTGACAGTTCACAGTGACTTTTACCTTAAATGTTAGAATTTTTTATTTTGTATTTTATAAGTTAAAACAAATATTAATATGTATTTGAACGTGAAAATATTATAATATACAATATACAATATAAAAATTAAAATTTTAAAATCAGTATGTAATTTAACAAATGCATTATATAAGATAAAAAATAAGTGATCTGTCCATAACCTTATTAACATACCAACTGTCAGAAAACCCACTTTAACGTGGAATGTGCCAAAATCTCAAAATGAAAAGCGTGTCCATAATAAGTGAACAGAACCAGTTAGAATGGATCATATTCTGTGATGTGGTCATAATTTAAGAGAGAACATTCAATCGGTTTCACAATGTGATTACAACTCAAAAGATTAAAGATTAACGGATCCTCTAGCCAAAAGTTCTGTAACAACGGACAAAATTTCCACAAGGTGGAGAAAGTTTAAGACTACTAAACTTCATCTTTATTTTAGTTTAATAACCAGATGGCAACAAGTTCTTCAAGATTTCCTCAGTCGCGGAATTCATCCATGAACTTCTTGTGAAACTCTGTGAGGCGCGACGCTATGGCCGGAATCTTGTCTTCCTGGGGCAAAATGGTGCACCTGAAATGCCATGTTCCGGGCACCTAAGACAAAACAAAAGATTTGATTAGATACCGGATGTTGGAATCAGTCCATCCACCATCATTCTAAGACCGAAACAAACACAATCGTGTCATTATAAGCTCACCTGACGGAATCCAGACCCGGGAACAACCACGACTCCAGTGGCATTGAGGAGGCGGGTAGCATAGAAGGCGTCAGGGGCTTTCTTTGCTTCTTCGGCTGCTTTTATTGCCTTCGCGGGCAGGTTGATACGCGGGAAGAGATACATCGCTCCTTCAGCTCTGTTACAGGTCACGCCTTCTAAGCTGTTCAGTGCATCCTCGAGTACCTGTTTCGAGCAACCACTCAAATTTTAGTTCATCTTTTACACAATCGACAATCCAGTTTATTTACACGGCTGTTGAAAAGTGAAAACTAACCTTTGCACGCCTAGCTAGGGATGAAAGGATCCCGTCCTTCTCTCCAATGTATGACTCGTATGATTCATCCCCAGGCTACATTCATCAACGCGAAAATGAAGTAAGAATAGGTGAAAATCAGCATAACCGACGTTTAAAAATGAATGTAGTATATAGGAGGATACGAGTTCAAAAGAAAGATGATAACCTTGGGAGGGTTCATCACAAGGCTAGCGAGAATCTGGCCGGAAATGTTAGAGCAAAGATTAACAGAAGCCACTTTGTATACTTGTTCCCTTATCTCTGGACTAAAACCGGTGACTTCCATGTAACCTCCTCTCTTTCCACACTCTCCATGGTACCCTAAGATTAAAGAAAATAGAAGTTAAGGAGAATGACGGAAGGAAAGAAAAAGACGTGTAAAGCTACTAGAAGATATTAACGACGTACCTTTAGACACAGACTGGAAAGATACCAAGGGAATGTCCTTTTCACCGTACCCCATTGACCGAGTAATTTTCTTGAAGGAGTTAAACTTTTTGTCAGGAACGTAGACATTTTCCTGGTATACCTCATCTGCCAGAAGAACAAGCCCTTCGTTCTTGCAGAACTCCACAATGTCGCGCTGGTTGTCCTCAGCAAGGACCTTTACACACAAGTTAAGAAATTTTATTACTTAGAATCTTGTCTAAATGTCGAGTTTCGCACAATAGGATGCCTAAATTCATAACAGTGTTTTTACCTGTCCAGTAGGATTGCCGGGGTTGATCACAACCAAGGCCCTCACGGAAATTCCCTTGGATCTTGCAGCTTCAAGCTGATTCTTAAGCTCTGAAATTTCCAATCCCCAGCCTGTGGCTTCGTCGAGATAATAGGGAACCTGTAAAATCACATTAAGAGATAATATATCAGAATTTGAAGCCGAATAACACTAATGACTAATGAGCAACTTAATCGGAGTATGTTTTAACGTACAAGTGTTCCACCATGGAGGGCAATTGAAGCAGAATACAGAGGATACTGAGGAATGGGACAAAGGATTCCGTCCTCCTCCGACCTTATCAACAATTGCATCATCATGTGGACCTAAATGAGTAGAAGCAGGGTAAGAAATGCAAACAATCATAAAGTGCCAGTTCTGAAGACTTTCGGTATAGATCAACAAAGAAGGTGATTTCAAGAACTTACTGCAGGGCTAGCACCGTCAGTCAGAAATAGATCATTTGGGTCGGCTGGAAATCCATCACGAGCTTCGATTCCAGCAGCAATAGCATCACGCAGCCCTTTGATACCCTGACTATGACTATATGCACCAGTTGCCCTCCCTGGAATTTGATCCAAGATTTGAAACGCACGCTCGATGGCATCAGCACTACAAAGGCAAATTTTTTTAACACTAGTCAAATCACTTGAGTTTAAGGCGAGGAAATTTTACATCTTAGCGGGTAAACCATCATCATAGTGACAGAAGCTATATTATAATAAATTCTAACTTCAATTACCTGAATAAACCATGAGTCTCACTTTTGTCCAGAAGTGAAGGGTGATCGCATAAAGCAAGTACCTAGACAAAGGATGATTATTTAATCTACAAGCATGACAGCCACAGTCCGTAGATATACAGGAAAAAGTACATCACTCACCTCTCTGAAGAAAGTAATGGGTTGCTGACCCAACGATTGAGGATTTCCAATGTTGCAGTAGAGAATCTGAAACATTAGCAGAATGAAAAAATTAACTACGCTTCTATTAAAAATGAGGAAACTAAAACCAAACATTTTTTTCCAGAATGCGGAACATCATCTATTTCACAGGATTGAGATCAACAAAACTTATGATACGCTGAGTCACAGAACGCAGTTCGCCAAGTTCAAGTTTTGAAACATTGCAGGCATTTTTGAAGATTAACGCTGTAAGTTTGTAACTAAAGCAATCAGAAGACTATGCTAATAAAGGTAGTATTTTTCAACTTGTAGAGTGCTATAAACTAAAACTGTTGTTTTAATTGAAGAGAGTCTCCAAATAGTTAATGAAAGAAAAAAAAAGAACTGCAAAGGTCCGAATACACAATTTCAAGCAGGTTGCAGACGGAAAAGTATAGACTATACCTCATCAAAAGGATGAGACCCCGGGTTCTCCTTCAGGTCCTGCTCCAGTTTCTGCAAAATAAAGAGAAACCTTCTCAAAAAGGCACGCCCATATTTGAACAAAGATTCGACATATTCTTAAATCTGTATATTATCGATTGATATGAGTAGCTAAGCTAATTCGTATTACTGGACCCCTAACTTTAGCATAGTATGATTGAGACACCACAAACAGCTCAAGTCATAGGGATTGCTTAATAAGTGTTGAACTCAATAGTTCAATGAAAACTAGATAAGTTCAAGGCTTATCAAACAATCCCAGAGATTTGCTCGTGGTGCCTCCATCACACAAGGCTCCTCAATTTCTCACATAAGGAATCGATGTTTGATCAAACTGGCTTAGTAACACAAGAATCAACTCAACATGCTCAAACCTATACTCCACATGGAAGATCACATCAAATTACCAAAACTAAACAACTCCAAGATTGAACAACCACTGTACTAATTTATGTTACCTGAGCCAGAGAAACAATCTCCCCTCGGACAGCATACTCACATTTCAAGACCTGAAAAACAAGCAATACAGAAACCAATGATCAGATTCAAATCAAATTCGAAGCATGAAAACATCTGAATCGACCATTATACAATCAAAGATTTAACAAGAATCAAACTTTAATCCAATCATCCAAAAACAATCAAAGATTGACACTTTTGACACATTCAACAGCAAAAGGAGCATAAAAGAACATCCATCAAAATCCCACATGCAGGATCAAATCATCAGCTGAAGCCTGAAGTAACACTCTTTCAACACTCAAATTTCAATCCACAGACATAATCATCATCCAAGAACAATCAAAGATTGAAACTTTAGACAAATACAACAAAAGGAGCTAAAAAAAATACAACCTTCAGCAAAATCCCACATGCAGGATCAAAGCATCAGCTGAAGTAACACTCTTTCTCAATCCACAAACATGATCATCATCCAAAAACAATCAAAGATTGAAACTTCAGACACATCCAACAACAAAAAGAGCATATAAACAACACCCATCAAAATCCCACATGCAGAATCAAATCAGTAGCTGAAAGAACGCCCGTTTACCTTAGGATTGATGGTCTCGGCCGTCAGCGGCGTGGCGGCGGCGGCGGAATAATTGGAAGCCATGGAAAAAGGGTGCTGAAACACAGAAGGCAATAAACGCAGGGGATTAGAGCGAGGGGATGAAGAAGAAGGAGAGGACAAATTGGACTTTGCTGAATGTGACGCAAGAAAACGATAGGTTAAAAGTTTTCTGGATTTTTCAACGACGAATCTCCGCATTGCAAAAATCTGCTGGTTTTCGGACCAATTTATCAGACTCGAAAACTATGGAAACTACCAGTTCTTGTTTTTTCCCCCTCTTTTTTTTATGGCAAGAGGGTATATTCCGCCTCTTTTCATGGAATTGATTTTCCAATGGGGGAAGTATTTACTGTAATTAATTAATTACCAGTTTTGCCTCCTCTGTGTCGCGTCATAGATCACAGTTTCTTCAGCGACAATCTAATTTGCTAAACATTTTAGTCTTTTTTTTTCTCTTTCTAATTGAAAGAAAAATTATATTAATTTAACTTTTGGTACTCCGTCTGTCTCAGCTGAACTTACACTCTTGCTTTATAAACACTATTCTCTATCAAAATTTAAACAAAAATATTATCGTACTCCCTCTGTTTTGGTATTTATGGCAAGGTTTAGGTGTTTGGATTTAGGTGAAGACAATGAGAGGATGAAATTGAATGTTAAAAGTAAAAAAGTAGAATAAGTAGATAAAATTGAATGAATCTTGCCAAAAATAAAAAGTGTGTCATTTAAAAGAAAACATCTCAATTAGGTAAGTGTATCATTAATCAATGGCGGAACCAGGACGTAACGTTGGGGGCTGCAAAATTTTTGGGCAGCGGAGTACGGCGGCGAGCCGGTGGTGGACGGACGGCGGAACTGGGAAGAGGAGGGACAATTTTCAGGGAAAAAAATGTTGGCCCTATTGGATTAACCTCATTTATCAAGTTCCATTTTTTCCCTCAACGAAAACAAAACGACGTCATTTTGTTTAAATCCATTTTTCCCTTGACGAAAATAAAATGGCGTCGCTTCATTTATAGTAAAACGACGTCATTTTGTCTATGAAGAAACGAAAAAATTAAAGAAACGAAAAATGGTCGTCGTCTTCCTCATAGCTCGCCGGAAAGGGAGCTGAGGTTTAGGAGGGCGGAATCCATGGATTCCGGTGGCTCGTAGACCTAAATTACAGGCCACCGGATCCTAGGGGTGGTTCCAGCACCCCCTCGACCCCCTGGTTTTACACCTGCTATTAATAGGGAAACATAGGGAGTATATGATATTTTTCAATTCGTCGTAACAATTAGCTTCTAAATATCAACTTTTTATTTGTCATTATTATACGGTCAAACGTGTCTCTTGAATGATGTGCAAAAAGTAATAGTGCAAGTATAACTGGGACGGAGGGAGTAGTTCACTTTTAAAAAATGACCATTAATATATCTTGTTTTAGGTGGTCTAAAGTTTAGGCAGAAATTATTGTGTAATTAATGAACATTTTGAGTGGAAAGAGTTCTTTTTAAAAATTGTAAATAAATTTGAAGAAGGTGAACTTTAGTCCAACAATTAGATTAACTATGAAAATTCTCGCTCCGATAACTTTTAGGATTAGATCATGATTGTTTAATTTTAAAAATATAAATTAAAAGGTTTCAAAATATAAGAATTTCATTGTAATAAATATAAAAGATAACTATCAAATCGTGACATTAAAAGTGAGTCCATCCAATTACCGCATAACAGTGTCTTTGTATCTTAATATGATTTTATAATTAAATTTGATAAATTCTAATTAAATAAATAGTGAAATTGCAGGTTGGATGGGTTATAGTCTTAATAGAGAAATCACAAGACTGTGACTATGAAGTATCGTTAAGGTCGAACATGAATTTAAGGGACACATCTAATTCATCAACAAATGGGTTCTCTTTTATAATCTTTTTATATATTGACACATTTCTCTTTTGGTAAATCCTAGATTATTTTCATCTACTAAATTTACTTTTTACTTTTCTAATATAATCTCCTCCACTTATTTTATTTATTTTTTAAAAAAATTATACTCATTTTTTAGTGCCAGTATTTTGGGAATCGAAGGAGTATTTTGGTGATTAAACAGCAGTTTGATTATCTGGTGGCACCCATTGTTTGTGCTCGCCTTTAATGGTGCAGATGTCTGATGCTTTTATGACACAAATTAAGTGGCTTGTAGATTGGTGCCATTGTTTTTAGTTTTCGCTTTTATGGTAGGGGCATAAAAGTCCATCACTTTGAATTGTACTCCCTCCGTTCACTAGGTTTGACACCATAGGTTTAACTTATTTTTTTGAAAGTTAAAATATGTGGAGAGAATCGAGTGAAAAAAAGAAGTAAAAGTTTAATGAATGGTTGAGAGTGATTCACTTTTTACCATAAAAGAAAATGTGACTGTTAGAAAAACATATAAAAATGGAAAGTGTGTCAAATATAGTGAAACAAGGGAGTGAGAAAATTATTCTCTACCTTATTTAATGCATTTTATAAGCCACCCACCTTACATACTCCATGTGCTCCTCTTTTAACTTAATATTGTTTTTTCTAGTTATAATATATTTAGATAGATATATGAATAATAAAACTGTAGTATGAGATTTTGTTATATTTTTCGTAATATGCAGTTTCTAATAGTTATTTTTATGCACTTTCATTGATAGTAATGGTTGGTTTTGTACTTTCACTGATTATTTAGGATCATATTGACACTTTCAAACATTGGATGATTATATTGACACTTATGTCAATTATAAAAGGTTATAAATCCACTTTTCTCTAGTATATAGGGGATGTTTATCTTGGAGTGATGAGAATGACAATTAACAATAATGATAATAATGACTAAACACTTGCATATCTACACATGGTCTCTAGTTTTCTTGATAATAAAGCGTATACTTATACTCTCTTCGTTCCTTTTCAACTTTCACCTTTTGACTTTTAACTGTTAAATTGAAATTGAAAAATGTTTAATATCTTTTATTAAAGATAATTAAAATTTGTGAAAATCTTATATCTTGAAAATACACGTCACACAATAGTATTTATGCTCACATACTAATTCTATTTTACACTCAAAGTTTGGAAATTTTGACTAAATGAATAGCTAAATTGCAGATTGAAATGAGACAAAATGAGTGGTAAACATATGTCAAAAGCAAAGACAGTAGAAATGACCAAAACGCACTCATTTTAAATACTTCCCTCGTTGGTAATTTTTTTTTGAAGGAATTACTTTTGATTTGCTCATTAACGTGAGCTGACGGTGAATAAATGTGAAAAATAAGGATATTTTTAGAAAACATTTGGTTCAGTCAAAAGTTGATGAAATTAAAGTGGATATCGTGAAAATTTAACAGCATTTTCATTGTCATTCTGAGTAACTTTCAAATCATGCCATTTTTACTAATGTTAATGGGGGAAATTGTGTCTTTTTTATTGAAATCGATAAAGAAATAGCTTACCCTCATCATATAACAATTGGAATCTCTAAAACTAATGGAGTACAAATAAATAATGGTCAAGGCCCGTATGAATGGGCTAAAGCTCACTCCCTCTCCCATCTCTTCTCACCCGCCACACTTCCACTGCCGCCGCCGTTTGAGCAGAACCGCCGCTTCGCGATCTGGGTTTTCCCCCCCTTGCAATCTGCTTCCATAAAAACAATTTCTTGAAGCAGTATCTCAATCTCCCATGGAGAAAGCCGTGAATGCATTGAACAAGGCAGCTAGCAACAACGCAGTGGTAAACGTCTTTCTTCTGGGATGCTTTGGGGCGATGAGCGCGCGATCGATGATCCGGCAGAGGGATATTGAGGCTTTGGAGGCGGAGAAAGACTCTTTGATGGCCGCCAATAAGGGAATCAAGAACACCATTTGGGGATGGAAGAAGCAGCTCTATGAGGAGGCGGGGTCCAAAACGGCGTCGTTTGGTGTTTCTGTGGCGAGGCTGAAGGCCATCTATGGTGAAGCTGACGCCCCTGTGGAAGATGGTAAATCATCTGCTGCATCGAAGATTATAATTTGATGGATAAAGGGATGATCTTTGTATTATCTTGATTAGATGAATGATTAATGATTATGTTATGGGGTTTGATTAGATGAATTGTGTTTGTATTCTTGTGGCTTATTTTGCTCCGGAAAATGAAAATTGGTGTAGTTTGATTAGGATTTTTACAAGAATAGCTGATTCTGAAAGTCTGAAGCTGTTACTTATGATGAATTCTGAACAAAGAGAGGTGATTGATGAAGATGTAAGAGGAAGTGCGTGTTTTTGTGTATTCAGATGGATATGAGTCATTTCCGACTCCTCCTTCGTCCCAGCCAAGATGGCCTATTTTTTAATCAACTTTCTCGGGTTATTATTGTTAGTGTTATGCACATTCACGTTTCGAGGCCCTCGACATTACAACATTTGCGGTTTTATTGCAATAGAGGACATTTCTTTGAATGCTAGTAGTAGTATGTTAAACAATGTGGGGGTGAGGCTCTCGACATTACAACATTCGACTTCGTCTGTGTTTATATTGAAATAGAGGGCATTTCCATGAATACTAGTATGTTAAACAAGTCGGGTTGATGCTCCCGGCATAACTACATTTGACATCGCGGGGAAGGGTTTACTACATCAGGGATTCAGGAATGTGTTCGCTATTTGATTTCACTGACTTAACTGTGTGTTTTGTGTGTTTTAGCAGCTGTATTTGATAATGACCTGTTAATTTGTTTAAGGTTTGGAGAATTCAGAGGTGTTCTGTCTGTGATCTGAACATTGCGAAAGAATCTGAGAAAGTGTGAATCACCGGAGCTTTCATTATCATACAAACATCTTCATTTATAAATGTTACATATAACGGTTATACATAAACAAGAATGTCAGGAACAACCACAACCTTTGTGAAGTTTACTTAGTAACTACTATCTGTCTACTACTGTTTTGCCTGTGTCTTATGATCTGAGCTTTTCAGTGAGTGGCTATGTGTAACTTACCTCTGCTGCTGTTATCCAAGCATTGCCGTCTAAGAACTCCCCGACGGTGAATTTAGCCGCTTGGGGAGGCGTGAGGCTGGATTTGTAGCCCGGCCACCTAACCCTCTTGGAAACATCAGCTCCTGCCCCCGTGTTGAGGTTCTCCGCATAGAAAATGGTGGTCGGAGGGGGCACATTCGGCTGCCACTCGATCCATCCCTGAGGCTGAATGATGGCGTCGATCTCAGACTCCATGATCACGGCTGTGGAGTACGCCTTCCACGGCCTCCCCAGGTAGACTCCCACAGTAACTTTGTCGATTGGAAAAATCTTACAGTTCTGGATGGTGATCCCCGTGTTCATGTTTGGATCGATCTTTCCCTGTGCTGTAATGGTGACTAACTGGTTCGGCAGTGGCTGCCGAGGCATGATGTTGCAGTTCTGGAAAACAACTGCTGCATTGCCGAAGATGAAGTCTACGGTTCCTGTGACGTCGCATTCTTTGTAGAATTGGCGGTTGTTGTGCGCGTAGAGCGTGTCTTGGTAGGCTTTGAATGAGCAGAGGTAGAACACGGATTGATCTGAGGCTGAGCGCATCGCGACGGCCTGGTGGTTGATTGCTCCGGCATCGTTTTCAAATCCCATGTTCTTGGCTATGAATCCCCTCCCTGCTGCAGCTGTAAGAAAGGCCAGAAGAACAGGTTATCAGTTGGAAGTTGGGACATAATTTGGCAAAATGTCGATCTTCAATGAGTTACAACTTTGATATACTATAGATGATTATATGACACAACATAACACAACAGATCGATTTAAGAAAAACAAGCCTTCGGCTGAGCCGACCGGATTTTCACGTTCTACAGAGATTATTAACATGGTCGGAAAGGGTTGTTTTTTTGGTATGGATAACACCTCTGTGAATATCTAGTATGGTTTCAAACGCAAGGGTAGTAATGACCTTTTAGTAAAATTTCTTCTTCTCTTGACTTCGGGTGAGATTCTAACTCACGCAAATATGTTAGAACTTCCGTTGAAACAATATTCTAAATTTAATACGGTATACTACCTAGTAATAACGAGCTTTTAGTAAAATTTCTTCGTCTCTTATCTGCCGGTGAGATTCTAACTCATGCGACTGTGTTGAGACAACATTCGAACTCTGACCTCGTTTACTACTTAGCAAATTGACACACACCCACGGGTATACCTCAGTGGTTGGGAGTTTGGAATTCCAGGGGAACCCCGGGTTCGAAGGTCGTTGAGCGCAGGGTGAGGATTTCTTGCATAGCCGACGGTTCCTTGTGCAATAAACGAGTACGAACCCTCCAAATGTCCTGGTGTTGGGATACGTGACTTACCTCCTCATCGATGTCTGTGGTGTTGGGTGGATGGGGCGCTCAAGGCTGACATACAGCCTTTTACTTAGCAAATTGACACGAGTACCATTTTGACCAAAACTTTGGGTCATATTTGACAAAAGAGTTGCACATGGGTAGGGCAAGTGGACCAGTGTGAGCACCAAGACATTCACCAACAAGGCTGTACTTTAGTCATGGTACTACTACTTAAATGCTCATCATCAAATCACATTCACATGCGAGGTCGGATTTCAGACACACCACATGTTCCTCTATGTTGTGTTTCAAACCGTTAATTCTCCAACAATTAAAATAAAATGGGCATCTAATCCTAACCAACATCTACAGTAAGTTTTTTAATGAGCCTACAGTTTACTTGATCCTTCTCATTTCTCAACATTTAGTTTTTTTTATAAAAAAAACACTAAATTAAAAAAACAGTTGTTTAATGATTGTCAGTTTAGCTGTAGCAGAATTTAGGATTCACAAAAGTATATGAATCAATTTAGTTTTAGTTAGATTATAAAAATTCAGAGTTTAGGATTAACTTCGGATATTTTTATGCCGATCAACTAACACTTCTAATAACCCTACTAAAAGCTTAGAGCTGATGCAACACTTTTGACAAAATTAAGAAACTATGGCCTGAGATAAGGAAGTTTCCTATATCTCAGCATTCACATGGGGTAGAAGAACACGCCTTGATTACCGTATGTTTGTTCATCTTTATGGTTCTTTCGGCACTAAATATACAAAACTTAAATTAAACGCACGCCATTTTTTAAATGCATTCAGTTCAGTAGAAAATCAACTTGAGAGACTTACCATGCTGTTTCCATTTTACCAGCCCACTTCAGTAAATTTTAACGGATGCAGTTCAGTTCAATTCAATTCAGCAGAAAATCAGTTGGAGAGAACGGGAACTTACTGAAAGAGGCGGTGAGCATGGTTCGTACTCCGGCAACGTTGTTGCTGTGGTACCGAACGATGCTCTTCGTCTTGCCGTCGCCGTACATCATAACATTCCACATCGACTTATCCAAAGTCACCTGTTCTTTATAAACCCCTTCCTTAACATAGATCACAAACCTCGTCTTACTCTTCTTCGGAACCCTCGCCAGCGCCGCCACAATGCTCTTAAAGTCCCCGCTCCCGTCCGCCGCCACCGTCACGTCCGGCCTCACCGGCGCGCCGTCCTGGAGGAGCCGCCGCTCCGCCGCCCCGAGCCACCTCGGAAGACCCGAGGAGTCCGTAGCGTCGGTGTACGAGCCGAGCAGTTTCCGACCGTTGAACTTGTCGAGCAGGGAGAGGAACTTGGAGACGATGGCGAGGCTGTTGGAGGCGAACTGGGTGGAGTTCTTCATGGCGGCGTTGACTTCTGATTCCAGGGTGGTGGCGTTGACTTCTCGGAGGGCGTCGAGGCAGGTTTCGAGGTCGGTTAAGGAGGTGCTGAGCCAGGTTTTGAGGTTTCCGATGCCGGCTTTCGACAGCGGGTTAGGAGCTCCGGCGTCGGTGAAGAGGGCGATGGAGTCGTTTGTGGATTCAATGGCGTCGTCGAACACCGAATCGCATACTTCCAGCGCCGACCTGAAATCATAGCATCATTTACAGTCATTTTTAGTGTTTTTGAAAGAGAATTGGATTGGCTTAAGTTATAATGGTGAAAAAATGGTGAAATTTGTATTATATACTAACTTTGTCTCACGTTAGGTTGCACGAAATCTTTTTCACGGTATTCAAAAAAACTTATTCAACAGTTAATATATTTAACTATCTATAATAACTTATGATATTTAAAAATTATTTGTTACGATTAATTCAAAAATATCACGTACAACCATGTTATTATTTATAAGCAAAGTATTGGGAAAGACGGTCTTTCCGTAGACATACGGAAAGACGAGGTTGAATTAGAATTATAGAAAGGTAAAATATTTTGATTGCAATATTAAAAATTTATTATGAAATATGTTGTAATTATAAGTTTATGACTCGATTAATGCAAATTAAAAATTTTATCTTGATTTCTTCTAATTTACAGTTTAAACCTTGATCTTTCCATAAGTTTATGGAAAGACCGTCTTTCAAGAGACGCACTCTTTTATTCAAATAAAAAATATTTCTAACATCTGAAAAAAATGGTGAAGAAAAAGAAAATTAAAATCAACTTGTTTTCTAAAGGCGGATTGAAATATACAATCATTTTCTCTCATTTTTTAAAAGACCGGATTAAATTTTACCACGAAAAGGTAAACAATCGAAGCTAACATAAGAGAAAAGAACTGTTTACTTGAGCTGCATATCGCCGGTCTGATTGATCCAGATTTCCGGCAAACTCCCGAGCTTCTCCAACGAATCCCGGACAAGAACCAACGACAGCTGAAACAGCTTCGCAGGATCCGCCGTGGCGTTCGCGCCCTCCATTGCCGAAATGGCGGCGGCGCACGAGTCCGGATGCTGCGTCACGCTGCACATTGCCTTGATCGACTGCGCCGAGGATCCCGGCGGCGACGACTTTCCGCCGCCGTCGGATTTGCTCCGCCTGTGCGCGACTGTTCCGGCCACCGCGCCGACGATGAGGGCGGCGAGAAGCACGAGAGAGACGACGAGGATGACGATTCGCCTCCGCGTCTGTTTACGGAAGGCTTGTTCTTCAACCGGATCTACTTTTCCATAGCCGCGAAAGGATTTTACAGTGTCCATTGATTTGCTCTGTGTGTTTTTTTTGGTCGGAGAAGAAGGAAGGAGAAATAATGGGTGTTTTGGTTTTGGTTTTTTGTGGGAACGTGGAGGTGTTTTTATATTGTTTGAGTGCGTGTCTGTGTGTGAAATGAGGGTTTGGTCTATGGGTTCTGACCTGATTTTATATAAATAAAATTTAGGAGAGTGTCTTAAAGATTGTCCATTTGCTACAACTTGGTATTGGGTGATTTCATTGTGTCCTACTCCCTCCGTCCCGGCAGGCATAAATGTTTTTAACACGTTATCCAAGACATATATTCGACAGTTAATATCTTTACCTACGTATAATAACGGTAAATAAAAAGTTACTTTTTCGAAACTACGTGTTGCGACGAATTGAACAATATCACATATGTATATATTATTGTTCATATATCTATTCAAATATGCTGTCAAACTTTGATAGAGAATGATATCCAAAAAACACTTATATCAAAACTGCCGGGACGGAGGGAGTACGCGTATAGGAGAGGGTCCCTAGCGATCTTCCTTTGTGGTTTTTCATAGAAAAATTAATTAATTAATTGTGTTGAAATGAACAAAGTCACACTCCTTCATCTCAGGTGAAATTGCATTGAATATTTCTTTTAGTGAGAAATATATTTGACTGTTAATATGTTTAAGTACGTATAATAATGATAAATAAAATGTTGATATTTAGAAAATACTTGTTGCGACGAATCCATGTGTAATAATAATATTATTTTTATATCTATTCAAATACGTGATCAAGGTTGGATAGTGAATAGTGTCAAACAATAAAGTGTGAAATTTGAAATGGGACAAAGGGTGTACTTCCTCCGGTTCTTTAACATTGACACATTTGCTTTTGGCACAAAGATTTAGGAAGGTAGAATTAGTTGTTGAGAATTTATTGAAATGGTAAAAAGTAAAATGAGTGGATGAAAAACAATCTAGAATTTGCCAAGAAAAGGAAATGTGCCAATATTAAAAAATCATCTCAAAAGGAAAGCGTGTCAATGTTAGAGAACCGGGGGAGTACTCATTCTAATTTTCCAGTATCTTCCTTTCTAATTCTACCGAGGAATTTTAGTACCCCTTCGTCCTAGTTGTATTTGCACATATTGACTTTTGCAAGTTGACTAAAATTATTTTTGACTATTAATATCTTTACTTGCGCACATTTAAAATAATAAAAATTTGATATTATAAAAATATATGTTACGACTATTCTAATAAAGTTCCACATGATAGTATATATTACTCGATTTTTACTTTTCAAATAAACCAATTTTGATCAAATGAGATTTAGTATACTATTGGATAGTGGGTTAATAGTAAATTGAAAGGTCAATGAGAGGTGGTTGAATATTCAAACGAATACATGTGAAGTTATGATTTTTATGTTGAGTGAAAGTGAAACCTATGTTTTTTTGGGACAAAAGTCGTGGTAAATTTTTTATACATAAATGTATCAAAAATTCAAAATCAACGCATGTGTGATTTCGTGATTGGAATGTTTAGTTCAATACTTGAGTATGTCCGCTATATAATTTTGTACTCCCTCTGGTTCTTTTATAATGGCTCTAATTTTTGGACACATTTTTTTTCAAAAAAAAAGAAGAAATGAATAGTAGAGATTGCATTAAAAATATAAAAAGTAAAATGTGTGGTTGAAAATAATCTAAGATTTGCTAAAAGTGGAAGGAGCCAATATAAAAAAACTTTCCAAAAAAGGAAAGTGAGACATAATTAGAGGACCGGAGGGATAACACATACGGAGTATGTCACTTACCATCAATCTTAAGATATTAAATTAAAATACTAAAACTATAAATTTGTATAAACAAAGGGAATATTTAAGTTACGGATGATTATATTTTTTATTTAAAATGTATTACATTTAGTTCAAAATGATAAAACACTAATGTTACATATATTTACATTAACGATGGCATTTATATTTGAACAATCATTTATTTATGTTGTTTAAAAAAAATCTAATTTGTGTAGGTTGAGATGGTACACAATAAGTAGTTATAAAGATGACAAAATATTCATACTATTTGTTTGCTTGTTTGACGTATATAAGAAAATTCTTTATCAATAATTAGGATCAAGAACTTTCCAAAAGAAAGTGACATTTCAACTCAATTTCCCTTCTAATATAACCCATTTTCCTAGTCCTAGTAGATGGTAAATCCATTTTCAAATCATCTTGTGTGATTCAGATACTCTCTCCGTTTTACTGTGTTTCGCATCGTAGATTTATATGTTGTTATTTTTATAAGTTTGAATGTATGGAGAGAAGTGACGTAGAGAGTAAAAGTTTGGTAAGTGATGAAAAATTATTCACTTTTTGCCATTCAATTTTCGTAATACGCACATAAATGAGAAGTGTGCCAAATTTAAGAAAAACAGAGGAAGTATGTTCTTTTCGATTTAACTAAAGTTCAACTTGCCTGTTTAACTTAAAATTTAATTTGTTCAATTATATTAGAGTTCGTCTCTTGAAAGACGGTCTTTCCATAAGTCATGGAAAGACCAAGGTTTAAAGTGTAAATTTGAAGAAATTAAGATAAAATTTTCGGGTTGAATGAATCGGGTTATAAACTTTATAACTAATACATGTTACATAATAAATTTTTAATATTGTAACTAACACCTTTTATTATTCTAATTAAACCCCGTCTTATGGAAAGACGATATTTCCCAAGACTTTGCCTAGGCTGGAAAGGTAGTAGAATTTAAATGAATTTGTCAAATTTAATTATAAATTTCAATAAAGAAAATTTTAAGTTAAATTTTTGGAAGAGAACGTCTTTCCACAGTGTTATGGAAAGATGAGTTTAATTAGAATAATAAAAAGGTAAATATTTTTAGTTGTAATATTAAAATTTTATTATGCATTATGCAAAAAACTATAAGTTTATGACCCGATTAATACAACTTAAAATTTTTATCTTGATTTTTTAAATTTGCAGTTTAAACGTTGATCTTTCCATAACTTATGAAAAAAGACCGTCTTTCAAGAGACATACTCAAAGTTTAAAGGCAAAGTCTTGGGAAAGACCGTATTTTCATTGGCATATGGAAAGATGGGGCTTAATTAGAATTATAAAAAAAGTAAAAGTTTTAGTTGCAATATTGAAATTTAGAGTTCGACTCTTGAAAGACGGTATTTCCATATGTCATGGAAAAAACCAAGGTTTTAAATGCAAATTAAAATAAATGAAGATTTAAAAAATTGGGTTGCATGAATCGGGTTATAAACTTTATAACTACTACACGTTGCATAATAAATTTCTAATATTTCAGCTAAGATCTTTTACCTTTTATTATTCTAATTAAACTCCGTCTTTCCATAAGAATATGGAAATGTGGTCTTTCCTAAGATTTAATTCTGCAACATGCAGTAGTTATAAGTCTATGACCTAAATTAATGCAACTTAATTTTTTTGTCTTGATTTCTTTCAATTTGTAGTTTAAACCTTGGTTTTCCCATAATTTATGGTAAATGGCCGTCTTTCAAGAGATGGACTCAAGTTTATATGTAAACTACTATCACATGATGTATTTCTAGATTTATTATAATATATTCTCCTTTCGTCCCACCTAAACTTGCACTCTTACTAATTGGACATTATTCTTATTAAAGTTTGATCGATTATTTTAATTAATACATAAACAACACTATTATCGATGTTATATTGTTTAATTCGTTGTATCAAGTAATTTTAAATATTAATTTTTTTATTTTTCGTTATTATACGTAGGTAAACATATTAACGGTTAAACATGTTTTTTAAGCAACTTGTCAAAAGTAATTAATAGTGCAATTTAAAATGAGACGGAGGAAGCATTATAAAATATTTTGAAGATTTTTTTACGAATATAGACACATATATTATTAGTTAAACATTGATTCATATCTAATCGTAGGTCCTTAATGGAAATTGGTGAATCTTGGAGGTAATTAATTAGGTTGGTGGTTTTGGAAAGGAGGATTGTTGGGGGGACGTTTAAGATTTCAGGAAAGATCTAGACTATAGAGTGATGCCACCAAACACCTGCCTGTATGCCATGCAGTTAGGGATTCTGTTAGTACCACCTTTGCTCCACGCTTTCCCAAAACAAAAATATCAGCCACTTCTCCGTTCTCCTAAGATTATACACGCCAATTCTTGTTTTCGGTCTAAAATTTGGGCAAATATTATTACTCCATCTAGGGGCGGAGCCGGGAATTATAAAATTGTGGGTCATCATTTAATATTAAAAGAATTAAATAATACTCCCTCTGCTTTCTTAACAATGACTCGTTTTTTTCTGAAATTTTTTCAAAACATGTTTGACCACCGATAACTTTAATTTCATACAATAACGGACTATAAAATTTTACTTTTTAGAAACTACATGTTAC
>JAUOBV010000010.1:11430737-11455384 GCA_032360425.1 Rubia occidens
CCCCCCCGCCCCCCCCACTAAAAAAGAAAGAGAAAAATGTTTTTATAACACTACAAAATTCACATAAGTGCCAATATAACCGTTTAATAATTGAAAGTGAAAATATAACTCTAGATAATTATTAAAAGTGTAAGTTCACCTATTTGGGCAGTTTAAGGCTGGATTTAATTAAAAATACAATTTTACCCCTCTGAAAGAACTTTTAAAAAAATAAAAAAGAAGGAATTACAATTATACCCCAAAACCCTATTCTTCTTCTTCTTATTTTCTTCCACTTCTGCGACAACCTTATTCTTCTTTTCTTGGCCTTTCGCCAGTGGTCTCTTGTGGTGGTGGGGGGAGGTTTTAGTCTGGTCAAGGCAAACGACTTCAAATTTCTCCTCGATGCCTGCGCTCGACTAGATGGCAATGAAATTTTTCAGAGTGAACTGAGGGGGTGATTGAGGCTCGCAAGAGGGGACTGAGGGGACGTGGATGAAGGTTGGTACTGAGACTCTCGTGGTGATGGTAGACTGGTGGTGCAAGCAGTTGTAGGGAGCGACACTTTGGCGAGGGTTTTGGTGGAGGAGGCGAGGAGCAGCGGTGAGGGTTTTGGTGGGGGCTAGAAGGAGCCACATTAGGGTTTTGAGAAGAAGCGCAGTGAGGGTTTCGTTGGTGGGCTGAAGGGAGCGGCGCTCTGGCGCTAGGATTTTAGTGAGCAGCGCGGTGAGGGTTTTGATGTTTGTGGGTGAGCAATGTGGCACTGCGGCTGAGCTTGGCGGTGGTCCTAGGCTGTGGTGGCATCGAGCGGTGGTGGTGCTGGGTTGGGCATCGAGCGATGGTGGTGTTGGGTTGTGGTGGCGTCTAGCAGTGGTGCTAAGTGTTGGTGGGTGAGCTGGGTGGTGGGGCTGGGCTGTGATGGCATCGAGCGGTGGGGTGGTGATGGAGGTGGTGGGGCTGGCTGGAGAGAGTGAGGGTGGGAGCCGAGTGGAGGCTGAGCGGCGGCAATTTGGTCATGTTGGTAGTAGAATGAGGGTAGATTTGTCCGTACACTTTTAGGTTTTAGGCCAAAGAGCATTTTAGTCATTTTATGTGTGGTCAACACTAAAAATGGTGCCTTAGAGTTATATTAGCACTTACATTAAGTAGGTAGAATTGTTTTGCACTAAAATTATCTAAATGTTATATTAGCACTTATTCAAGTAGTAGAGCTATATTGGTATATATCTTTTCACTTAATTATGTAATGTATTTTCATAGTTTGTTATTTTTCCAATATCTAACTAGACATCACCGTCGTGCTATCATTTATTCATGATTTCTTTTTGTTGATCAGTCTCATGGGAAAATTTTACGATATTTTATCGTAAAATTTTCTAATATTCCTCTGAAATACTCCTGACGATGGAAATTACACTAGTACGAAACACAACAATTATCATAAGAATGAAAATATGTGCCATACCATTTATGCCCAACAAATTTCATGTACAACACACAACATATCTTTGATATCCAAATTAAATAAACTCAAGATGCTTATATTATGCTACTTCCATTGATACACTGATGCATTGCTAGATCATACTTCCTTCTTTGATAATATAACATCCCATCAACCGATCAGTTATAACTAGCATATTAAGAAGAACAAAATGATTGCATTTAAGGTGAATACAATAGTATTTGAAATTCTTAACAATTTTGAATTAAAAAACAAAAAAAATGTGAGAGATGAGAAAGTGACACTATAAAGTACAATATATTCACACTAGATGAAAATTTTCCTTAAAAAAATAAATAGTAAAATCTATCTTCACATGAGATGATTGAAAGGGAAAAGTGAATGAGTTGTGAAGGTGAGGTGGGGGGCCAACAATTCCATCATAAACACTCACTCTCATTCATATAATATTGGAGTCCCCCAAAAAACCAATCTTTTTTGTTCCCCTTTATTTATTACTCCGTACTTCATTTCCAAATATATTTTCATTTCCACAAGCCAATATAAATACATAGAATATCACAATTCCATTATTTTCATTTCCATTTTCAAAGGACAAAGGAAAAAGGAAAAAATCCCTTCTTTTTGCCTCCCTATATCCTTTCTCCCCTACATTTCCTCTCAGACAAATCATCAAACACCTTCCGAACAACATGCGCCCCCTCCAACCCCCTCCGCCGACGTCCTCCGCCACCACCTCCTCCTCCCCTTCCTCCGCCACCGCCAAACCCCGCTCCCGCCGCCGGGTCGACCTCACCCTCCCTCTCCCACAGCGGGACCCGAAGCTCGCCGTGCCGCTCCCCCTTCCTCCACCCTCCTCCGCAGGCGCCGCCGTTCCGGCGCCGCTGAACTTCTCCCAGCTCGAACGGGTCAACCGAATCGGGTCGGGAAGCGGCGGCACGGTGTATAAGGTCCTCCACCGCCCCACCGGGAAATTCTACGCCCTGAAAGTGATCTACGGCCACCACGACGACGGCGTCCGCAACCAGATCTGCCGCGAGATCAAGATCCTCCGCGACGTCGACAACACCAACATCGTGCGCTGCCACGACATGAACGATCGCAACGGCGAAATCCAGGTACTTCTGGAGTACATGGATAAGGGATCTCTGGAAGGAATTCATGTCTCTCACGAGCCCTCGTTGTCGGACATCACGCGCCAGATTCTCTCCGGGATGTATTATCTCCACAAGCGGAAGATCGTCCACCGGGATATCAAACCCTCGAATCTTCTCATCAATTCCAGCCGCGCCGTCAAGATCGCCGACTTCGGGGTCTCGAGGATCCTCGCGCAGACCATGGATCCCTGCCACTCCGCCGTCGGGACCATCGCGTACATGTCACCGGAGAGGATCAACACCGATCTCAACCACGGAAAGTACGACGGCTACGCCGGCGATATCTGGAGCTTCGGGGTCAGCATCCTGGAATTCTACCTCGGGAGATTCCCCTTCGCCGTCGGGAGGGGAGGCGATTGGGCGACGCTGATGTGCGCCATATGCATGTCGGAGCCGCCGGAGGCGCCACGCGAGGCTTCGAGAGAGTTCCGGACTTTCATCCAGTGCTGCCTTCAGAGGGACCCGGCGAAGCGGTGGACGGCAGCGCAGCTGCTGCGCCACCCTTTTATTGTGCAGTATAGCTCTCCGACGGCGGTGGCGCCGCCACCGTCTACCGCTACCGCCTTGACCGGTAGCTCCTCTTTGACCCACCAATTGTTGCCTCCCCCGCGCCCGCATTTTTCTTCGTCTTGATTTTCTAGTACTGTAGTAGTTGTAGTTTTTGGGGGGAAATGAAGAAAGTTATCTTTTTTTAATGATTTAATGAAGATTTTCCAATTGAGAAAAACAGAAATTTTCCCTTGTTTTTCTTGCTGTTGTAATTTCACCCCTCTTTTCTGCTATCTTGTATGGATATATGGTTAGGCAAAGGAGAAAGAACTGATGAATTTTGGTGGCCAATGGCTAACTGAATTTCTGAATCATACATATTTTCTTTTTGATGTTTCTTTTGTTTGTGTTATTGGATTGATCAGTTTCTTGATTGGGGAGTAACATTATTTTTGTGTCTGATTGATTGATTCATTGCATTGTGGTTTCTTTCTGTCTTCTTGGTGGGGTATGTTGTTTTTTGATGAGTGAATCAAGGAATGAATTATGTGTAAAGTTAGCAAATTGTGTCTGCAATTCTATTCTGGGAATCTTATCTCATAATCCCACTTTCTGGATGTTAGGATTTCATATCTTTTTCGGGGTTCTTCCATTTTTGTGTGCTGTTTGATATGGTAAAACAATCCTCGTGTGTCGGTTGGATTCAACTTTGTTTTAAAATGGCTAGTTCTTGAGTGGTGCTGGAGTGAGATTGGACTCTTCCTTTTTTTTTATAGTGGTGAGGCTTGCATTTGTTGTTAAAGTGGAAAGGCTTGTCTATATGTGCAATGTCTTGGAATCATGTCAGTTTGGTGTTGTTTTTTCGAGCTTAATCACTTTCTTGCCTTTCTTTCATTTGATCATTGCTATTTAGATTAGACTCTAGTGTTCATCAATTTTTCCTAACTTAGGATCCGTGAACATTGATCTCGGGATATGATTCATATAGACCTCTGGGTTTTTGCTGCTGTTCTTATGTTTGGTGAAGTGGTGTTTTGAAGGAGTCATGGGGGTTGGGTTGATGAAGAAATTGTCATGGTAAATGAGTTGAACTATTCCACACATTAGTGTGTGGACTTGGTAGTTGAAAGTCGTAGAAGTGTGAATTGTATAACCGCGTTTCTTAGTGAAAAGTAAAATCAAGTGGGAGTAGTAGTATTCTTTTGGCACCATGTAAGGGGACAATGAAGGGGGTAGGTAATTTGTAATAGTTTCTTAAATGAAACTTTCATCAATGTGTAAATCTCAAGACTAGAGATGACTCACTCTTAGAGAGTGATGGGTACCATAACCCTCTCGATTCGATTTAAAACAGACGATTCAAGGATTGGGATCGTGCAAAGGATTGTTTTTTTTTGAGTATATGATTGGATTAGGTAGAATTGGATCATAAAATCATTTGTTTTTACTATTTTAGATAGTAGAATTGTAAGATCTGAATTGGGATTAAGACGAGGAATGTATAGTGAATTTATGGTTCATGAATCTTGGCCACTTGCACAGATGAATAAACAAGTACCAACCCTACCCCTGCCTACATGATTGGACTTGTTATTGTGCACAGATGTAAGGTGAGAAAAGCAACTCTAGTGCTTTTATTATGAAAATCTTTAAGTGTCAAAATTTGGATTTGTTGTTGGGCTGGACTGGGCTTTAAGGATTCACCAGCTAGGCCATCAATGGATCATCAAAGGTTCACATCCTACCTCTGAAGGCAAATTACCATTTAGCATCATAGATACCACAAATATACATACTCGTAGTAACTTGTAGATAATGTGCACAATCATTACCACAAATATTATCAAATTTTCAATAAAATACACAAAGTCCGTCTCTTGAAAGATGATATTTTCATAAGTCATAGAAAGACTGAGGTTTAATGTATAAATTAGAATAAATTCGGTTCTAAACTTTATAACTTTACATGTTGCATGATAAAATTTTAATATTGAATCTAAGTGCTTTTATCCTTTATTATTTTAATTAAATTATGTCCTTCCATAAATTATAAAAGTAATATGTTTAAACTAATTGGGATGGAAAGACCAATTAAAAAGTAATATAATTTTAATTGGGATGGAACGAAATACACGATTATCCTCGGATACATGATTTGTATTTCTCATCCACTGCCATCGCAAAAGGATTTCCACATTATCCTTTTTTTTCTCCATTTTCTCAAGAGTTAGTCTCTTGAAAGACGGTATTTCCATTTTCCCCGAATTAAAAGACCCAAAAATTAACAATTGGATTGCACAGAATCACGCACCAAATCATATTTTAGTTAATTAATTTAACAATAACTGAGATTTCACATTCAAATAATTGAAGGAAAAAAAAGATTTGACAAATCAGCCATGGCTGCTTCTCAGAACCTTCGTCCTTTTCCACTTGCCGGCCACTGTTAACGCCGTCAATTATTACCTATCTTTTCCCGTTTTCCCAACTTCCAAAACACCGTTCTGTTAAAAGCTTATACAAAGTTCATCTACTTCCTATAGTACTGCTGCAATTTCTTTGATTTCAAGTTTTATTCGGTGGATTTATTGTATACTATTATCAAAGTGGCTGGTTTTCGAGGTAGGTGAAGATAAAATATACGGCCCTTTTTGTTGCATCTTTAATCCTCTCCTGTCTTGTTAATCATTAATGTGGCTTTTGGATTCTGTGATGCGAGTACTGCTTTTGATTATGGTATTTTGATGTGGGTTCGTTTTGTTTTGAGTTAATGTTGTTTGGGATTTCGATCTGGACCATAAAGTTTGGATCTTGATGGTCTTTGTACTGAATCACTGGGTTGACTATGTTTTGAAGTAGCTTTGACTTGGGATATTGATATGGACTTGATTGGTTGAATGGTTAGTTCCATCTTTTAAAATGATGATTTGAAGTTTTGAGCTATCAGTTGTTTCTCTTGTAGTGGTTCTGAGTGCCTCTATGCTCAAGCATTGCCATTAGATTGATTGAGGTGACTGGTGAGTGTGCTATGCTGGGTAGTTATTGCTTGTAGATGGATGAATGTAGCATTGTTTGATTGTGCATTCGGGTGCCGTTTCTCATTGGAAGTTTTCTGGTTTTGAATTTCTGGATCAGCATTTGGTTGCTATGATGGGATCAGTGCAGATGAGATCCATTGATGAGAAAGTGGACCTGGATTTCGATGAGGAGATTCCGCTTAGTTTATCTCATTCTACGAATAAGATTCAGCCCATGAATTCTGAGGCTCCCCGAATCGGGACTCCGAGAAATATGCCTCACCCGTGGACCATGAGGAAGTTGCACCATAATAGAGCGCTCAGAAGTATTTACATTGTCTTGATTAAAGCAAAGATCAACGTGCTTCTTCCTTTTGGACCGTTAGCCATTTTGCTGCATTATTTGACTGGAAAGCAAGTGAGTTACTTACTCCTGTCTGTGATCATGTGATGAGTCCATCTGTCACTTGCTTCATTGTGGAAAAGAATGTGATTGAGAGTTACGGTTTTGCGCATTTAACTTTGTTTTGCCTGTTACATTTGTATGATGAGCTCTTTGGTTTCTAGGGATGGGTCTTCTTATTCAGCTTATTGGGAATTACACCTCTGGCCGAGCGCTTGGGTTATGCGACTGAGTAAGTATTGGATTTGTCAACTTTGATTCGTCCTTCCTACTTCCATTCACTAGGAAACAGACTGAAATTATCTTCCTTTGCTAACTGCAGGCAGCTGGCCTATTTTACTGGACCTACAGGTAGGGTTTTTGTTTTGTTTGTGACATTAGTGCTAGGCGTTAGTGCTAGGCGTTTGTGACATTAGTGCTAGGCGTGCACATTTAGGTTTTGACATTGTTTTCCTTCATGTATGTATTTTTGTTTGATATGCAGTTGGGGGTCTTCTAAATGCTACGTTCGGTAATGCAACGGAAATGATAATTTCCATGTATGCCTTGAAGCAAGGGATGATTAGAGTTGTTCAACAATCACTACTTGGTTCTGTTTTATCAAATATGCTACTAGTGCTTGGATGTGCCTTCTTTTGTGGTGGTATTGTTCATCACGAGAAAGATCAAGAATTTAATAAGGTGAACACTTTTCATATATATCCAAATGTTCTAAAATTTTAAGTGACATTATTTGCTTTAATACACTTGTGAAAGTACACTAATGTTCTGTTAAATTTGGTCAAGGCAACTGCATTGGTGAATTCAGGATTGCTGCTGATGGCTGTTATGGGTTTGCTGTTTCCAGCCGTACTTCACTTCACCCACTCAGAGTTGCATTCTGGAAAGTCGGAGCTGGCGCTATCCAGATTCAGCAGCTGCATAATGTTGGTGGCTTACGGGTGCTATCTTTTTTTCCAGTTAAGAAGTCATAGGAGTTTATATGACTCTGTTGGCCAGGTGGGTTGGGCTTTTGACTTTTTAGTGTCCCTCTCTGCATATTATATCATTTTGCCAAATGATTTGTTTAGAAGTTGGAGGTTCTGAAAATCCATTACTATTTTTCATCTTTCAATTTATTCTGTGTAGGAGGGGGAGAATAGCAATGAAGACGAGGAAGAAGAGGTTTCCGAAATTACCATGTGGGAATCTATTGGCTGGCTTGCTGTTCTTACTATATGGATCTCTGTATTGTCTGGATACCTTGTTGATGCCATACAGGTTCACTCAACCTTATCTAATCATATTTTTGTATTCAGATAGATAGAATTCCGAAATCTCTACTGCTGTTTTGGTTTGGTTGCTTTCCTCTGCTGAACATAATCATTTTGGAGGCGTTCACGTCAAAAAGTTGCAATTTTCTTCTAACATTTGATCGCCTTCACTCATTTTCAGGGAGCCTCGGATTCTTTGAACATGCCTATGGCTTTCATTAGCGTTATTTTACTTCCGATAGTGGGTAATGCTGCAGAACATGCAAGTGCTATTATGTTTGCAATGAAGAACAAGCTTGTGAGTCACGAACCAACGCTATGATGACCTTTTTTTTTATTACAGCTAAGTTTAGTTTTACAGTACATTTCTGCAGGACATAACGCTTGGAGTTGCCATCGGGTCTTCCACTCAAATATCAATGTTTGTGGTAAGAACCCTCATCCAATGATCCATGCAAATGAGCTTTCCTGTTGTATGGTTCCAAATCCCTGAAAGGACTTCTTTTCAAAGAACTAAAAGCTGTCCTGTTATTGTACGCAGATTCCATTTTGTGTAGTGGTCGGTTGGTTCATGGGGCAACGGATGGACTTGAATTTTCAACTCTTCGAGACTGCGACGCTTTTCATCACCGTGCTAGTGGTGGCATTTATGTTGCAGGTGCGTGTGCGAGATCTACTTGTCGTAATGATTTGTCAATACTAAAATTATACTCTCTTGTGAAAAAGATGAACTGATATCTCGATAAAATGCACCTGATGCAGGAAGGGACGTCTAATTATTTTAAAGGATTGATGCTGATTCTGTGTTACCTCATAGTTGCTGCTAGTTTCTTCGTACATATCGATCCATTGAATGGTTAGTTGCCATTTCAATCTCTTGACATTTCACATCATTTTCTGAATGATTGACTTATCTCTTCTCTGCTGATCTGGCTGTGATTCGAACAGATGATAATTAGTGGTGGGTTAAGAAGATAGGACGCACGATTGGAACAAAATCCGTGTTCATTGGCTGGCCACGACAGAATTGATAGCTCTTTCTCTCACTTGGAAAAACGGGCAGGCGGAACCATAGGGTAAATACTGAGTAAGACAATTGACTGTAAGATGAGCAGTCAGTTAGTATATACTTCATACTCGACGATATTTGAAAGTGCTGCAAAAACCAGTTTCGCGATCAAAATCGGAAATCTTGTTTTTGGAGAAGATGGGAAATCTGGTTCTTCCATTGAAAGAGTAGAGAGAAATGTGTGTGTTCATGTTTCTGTGTAATTGTGGCCAATTCTTGTCATGCTTCGACTTTGGATTGATGATGATAATTGAACAATGAAAAAACTGGATTTTTTCTTACACTTTATTTCAATTTGTGCTTAGTTATATCTTATTATCGTGTTTGGTCGAGATTTTAAATGTAAATTGTTCAGTTTTATATGTGAAATTAGGCATAAAATAAGAGAGTTTAGCTTGTAGATTTAGTACAAGCTGTTGTCTTGTTGCACTTAATCTTTCAATTTTCTCTTACCAAACTTACCAACCTAACAAAATAATATAAAAAAGACAAAGGCTCTGTTTGGCAGAGCTTTTAACCTGCTGTGCTTTGAAGCAAAACACTTTTTAGTCTTTGGTAAAGTGCAAAAAATTAGTTTATTTTGAAAGCAGAAGCTATTTTTGAAAAAATTAGTTTATTTTGAAAGCAGAAGCTATTTTTGGGGGAAAAGCAGAAGCTGGTCTATCCCTGCTTTCAAAATAAGCCAGCTTTACTTATAAGCACAGCTCTGCAAAACAGAGCCAAAGTGTATTCATGCCCCTAGATCCTTGTATAAGCACATATATCCCTCAGTTTTTTAAAAAATTCACATATATCCTAGTTCCTTGTTTTTACACATGTACCCCTCACTTTTTCAAAGTCAATCTCCACCTATAGGTCATGTGTGTACTTTCCAAAAAATTAGGAGGGTTATGTGTGCACTTTTAAAAAAAACTGAGAGGGGTATATGTGCACTTTTACAAAATATGGAGTATATGTGCACTAAACAAAAAAAAAACTCGGGATATAAATGCATTCTACCATACAAAAATTAGGTCTTACATAAACACCCATATAATTTCTTAATGTCCTTTCTAGGTTACATCATATTAGCTCACAAATAACTACTTGCATCAATTACTAGTAATTAGCACTAATGTAGATTAACTTGTGACCTAATTCTAGGTCACACAAATTGATCAAGTAAAAGTCAACGAATGATGGTATTATTTTATTTGCAACAAACCAACGTACAACTACTGGCTGGTAACGGTTCACACCAGTTTAAACTAAATTAAGGGATAAACTAAAAGATATCCCTACTTTTTCTAAAAGTGCTGAAACAATCTCGAGTTTTTCGAAAGTGCTGAAACAATCCTAGTTAATCATCGAATATGTTGAAACAACTTTAGATATTCGTCGAATGTTATTACATGCTATTATCATTTTTACACTTTCACGGGTTTAGAGTAATTTTAGTACCTTCAAAGAATTTGAGATTGTTTCGACGCTTTTAGAAACAAAATATAGAGTCATTTTCAGAAATTTCTCTTAAATTAGTTGTCCATATTTTTGTACTTTGTAGTTGAGATGAGGCTTGCAAATCGTGTTCACCTTAATTAATAATTATACAACTAGGATGAATTTATAAACCTTAATTTAATAGTCAACCAAGCTCCGCCAATATTCAATAAATTCACATTAATGTTCTTGTTTTGGTTTTAGTTTATATAAAAAAGAAGAAAATAAATAAATGACTATTTGACAGTGACTTTATCCAGATGCACAGTTTCAGGAAGTCAAAACTCTAATTTTCTTTGAAAATATTTTGGACTTTTCAAACAAAAAGAAACAAATTTCACACACTTTTCCTGCTCCATTCTTTGCAATTTCTGGGTAAAAACTAACCTACAAAAAATGGAAATAAAACAAGCAAACCTAAAGCTACCTAACTGTCCCTTTGTCCTTTCCCAAACCATTTGCATCATTCTGTTTGTAGTTATTCCAATTTTTCCTGTTTTCACAAGTAGCAGACTTTTTCATCACAAACATTAAAATTCACTTAGGAATACAAACATTTATATATTAACATCTGAATTTCTTCTAAACTTATCAACGTCAGCCTAACATATGTATCACTTTCTATGATTTAGGATATCGAGAGAGGGATAATTATAAACGAGCGAGATCGTCTTTTAGTACGTCTTTTCTGAAATTCTCCTTTTCTCTTCTCAGTATTTCCAGTACACTTTCGCCAATTATACAAAGAAAATTGTTTGTTCAAACAATGTATAACTGATGAGTCTAACCTTAAATGGGTTAAACATGAGTCACAATAGGATCTTGCCAATCTGAAAATGATAACTTGATATTTCTGTAAACCAAAGCTAGTATTCTTGAAATTGTTTTTTTAAAATCCACTTATTCATTAATTAATGGCAAAGTCTTGGGAAAGACGGTCTTTCCATAAACTTATAGAAAGACGAGTTTAATTAGAATAATAAAATGTTAGAGGTCTTAGTTGCAATATTAAAATTTTATTATACAACATGTAGTAGTTATACAGTTTATAACCCGATTAATGTAACTCAAAAAATTTATCTTCATTTCTTCTAATTTATTGATCTTTCCACGACTTATGGAAAAATCGCCTTTCAAAAGATGGACTTATTAATTAATAAGTTAAATACGTAAAAAAGTCGGACTCGAACCGTTATACTAAATGCTAAGACAATTTACCATTACACACTTTGGAAAACAAATAACGTAAATGTTAATCCATCAAACATGTGCATCTGCAACTTTTTACCCAATTTTCATCCCCCACTTTCAATACTATAATCACAATTAGTGTCTGCCTAATCATCATCATTAATGAGTCAACTCCAATTAAGTACTAACAGCAACCATCCATTTTGCATCTTCTGTAGTAAAAGATAAAATCTTGCACTAACCCAAAAAACAAAGGGAAGTGCAAACAAAAACTAAGAATGCAAATTCCTCCGTCTCATCTTAAACTGCCGAAAGATAAACTAGTTATTGAAAAATAGTAATTATTTTATATGCCGATAAAAAGAATAAAAAAGAATGAATATAAGAACCGAGTGAGAAGAGTATTGTAAATAACGAACAAAAATAAAAGTATGCAACTTAATTCAAAAGAGACTGATAAAAAAATGTGCATTTTAATTTGGGACGGAGTCAGAACTCACTGAACAAACAAAAGGCAAGAAGATTGCAAAAATCCCTCTATGGTCCCTATCCACACATATAAAATTCACAGATAACATGTTAAACAAACACACAAATGCATCAACTTGCTAAGAGGCATAAGATTCCCTTTTTAGTGCCACCATAATCATCATCTTAATAATGGTTTAGTGTAATTTAATCAGACAAAATACAGCTAGTGCCTAGCCCACTATAATCCCAGAAAAGACATATTCGACTGTTAATATCTGTAATTATACCCGATCGGGTAGAAACTGCACGTTACGGTGAATCCGGGGCAAGAAGATAGATCCCACCTGTGTTTCCAACAGGAGAAGCATTTGGTTGCATCTGTTTAGGGATTGGAGAATGGCAGCAAAATCATGATGATCACCATCATATTAAGATACACAAAGTCCACCAAGCACCAGCCGTCCCTGAAAAGTAAACGCTTTTTTTAAAAATTCAGACCACTGCTTTTTAATATTGCTCCATGTCAACATCAACCACTATCCATGGTTTCATCCTCCAGATCCCCCTGATGGAGGGGTTAAAGTAAACAGATGACTGAACAAAACTCTTGAGATGAAAAGGTTATCTTTACCCGTCTTCCTTAAACTCAACCATTTTATCCTGTGTTCTTGATGTTCTTGATGCTGTTGCTGCTGATGTTGTTGTTGTTGTTATGATCCAAGAAGAACCCTTTATAGAGCTGTTATGATGGTCTCTTTTTCATCCATAAAGTCTTGTTCTTGGTCAAGTTCATGTTCTTGTTCCATGGTCAACTCTTTTCTTGTTTCTGTTCTAATCATAGGACTTTCTTGGTTTGTGCCCACCTGCAATGGTGCCACCTGCAATCTTCTTGACCGTGACTCTTTGTTATCCTTTGCCAGCAACCTATCTTACACACCTTCATATCATCCTCTCAACTGGAGCCCTTCTTCTGATTGCTGCATTTCTTGGGAAGGAGTTTCTTGTGATGATTCTACAGGCAGAGTGATTGGTCTGAATCTTTCCTCAAGAGGGCTGTTTGGGATCATTTCTGATTCTATCACAAGGCTCAGTAGTCTGGAGAAACTTGGGCTTTCGCGAAATTCGCTGTCCGGGACTTTGCCTGATGGATTGTTGACCTCACTTGATCAGCTTCAGGCCATTGATGTGAGCTATAATCGCTTGTCGGGGCAGATACCGGCTTTGGGGGTGTTTCCGGAGGCCATCCGGGAGGTGGATTTCTCCAGCAATGCCTTCAATGGGACATTTGAGGCTCCATTGATGAATCAAGCTGTAAACTTGGTGCGTTTCAACGTCAGCAATAACAGCTTCTTTGGCTCTTTGCCTTCTTTCATCTGCACCATTTCCTCTCATGTCACAGAGCTAGATTTCTCTTTCAATCACTTCAATGGCTCCATTCCACAAGATGTTGGAAGCTGTCTGAATTTGGAGGTTTTTAGGGCAGGTTTCAATTCACTATCAGGTCCAATTCCACTGCAAATATATAGCCTAACATCATTAAAAGAGATCTTTTTTCCTAGCAATAAACTGAATGGGTCACTCATCAGTAACATTTCTAGCCTCAAGAATCTCACCAGTCTTGCTTTGTATGCGAATGAGCTAACCGGCGCAATCCCTTCAGAAATTGGGGCTCTATCCAACCTGAGAGAGCTCCTCCTTCACGTGAACAAGTTCAGTGGCACTCTCCCGGCTTCTGTCGCGAATTGCACAAACCTTACAGAGATCATCCTTAGAGTGAACCTTCTTTTCGGCGATCTTTCCACTCTCAACTTCTCCAAGCTCAAGAACCTTGACACCGTTGACCTAGGAAATAATATGTTCACTGGTACCTTACCAACAACCCTTTTCTCTTGCACATCTCTGACAGCAATTCGCTTCGCTGCGAATAAGCTCACTGGAGAGATCCCTCCCAGCATACAGAATCTGCAGAATTTGCAGTTTCTTTCCATATCCAACAACAGTTTGTCAAATGTAACTGGTGCACTCACAGTTCTTACAGGCTGCAGAAACCTCAATGCAGTGATCCTGTCCAAGAATTTCTTCAATGAGACGCTTCCAGGAGATTACAGCTTGATTGATCCTCAGGGCTTTCAGAATCTTCACATTCTTGGCTTAGGTGGTTGTTTGTTCTCGGGCCAGGTTCCGAGCTGGCTGCTTCATCTGCGAAAGCTGGAGGTTATCGACTTATCATTCAACAAGCTCACGAGCGCGATTCCAAGCTGGATCGGGACTCTCCCAAACCTGTTTTACCTGGATTTATCTGTGAATAACCTCACAGGGAGCATTCCAGTGAAACTTACCGAACTTCCAAGACTCACGAGCCAGCAGAACAATCAGGTGGAAGAGAGTTACTTGGAACTGCCAGTGTTTGTTCAGCCAGACAATGTTTCCAATTTTCAGTACAATCAGTTGTCCAGCCTTCCTCCAGCTATATACCTGCAATCAAACAACCTTAGCGGAGCAATCCCGTCTGAGATTGGAAACCTGAAGTTCATACATGTGTTGGACATCAGTCACAACAATCTTTCTGGAACTATTCCAAACACAATCTCTTATCTCACTAACTTGGAGATACTCGACATGTCGAGTAATCAGTTATCTGGCGAAATTCCTGCTTCACTTGGAAATCTACATTTTCTGTCTTCATTCAATGTAGCAAACAACAATCTTGAAGGGCCTATACCTACAGGAGGGCAGTTTGATACTTTCCCTGTGGAGAACTTTGCAGGCAATGATGGATTGTGTGGGCGTCTTCTTCAGCATCCTTGCGCTGTTAAGCCATCAAGCGCGAGTCCTTCAGGAGTGCGAAAAAGCCCCAAAAAGAAGATCATGATTGGACTCATCCTTGGCATCTGCTTCGGCGTTGGAATCACTCTCTCCATGGTGGCATTCTGGATCTTCTCCAAGAGAAGGGTGAATCCTAAGAGTGATCAAGAAAAGGATGACATGGAAGCATCTTTCGACTCCAACAATGGAATATCCGGGGAGTTTGGAAAGGACAATGGGATGGTCATTTTGTTCCCTAACAACACAGACGGGATCAAGGATCTCACTTTCTCAGAGCTACTGAAAGCCACAGATGACTTCAACCAGTCTAACATCATTGGTTGTGGGGGATTTGGTTTGGTTTACAAAGCAACATTATCGAATGGCACTCAGCTCGCGATCAAGAAGCTCACGGGTGACATGGGGCTGATGGAGAGGGAGTTCAAGGCAGAAGTGGAAGCATTATCAACAGCAAAGCATGGAAACTTGGTAGCATTGCAAGGCTACTGTGTCCACGATGGTTTCAGGCTACTGATATACTCTTACATGGAGAATGGTAGCCTCGATTACTGGCTGCACGAAAAATCTGATGGAGCTTCTCAACTCGATTGGCCAACACGACTGAGGATCTCCCACAATGCAGGATGTGGATTGGCTTACATGCACACGATATGCGAGCCACACATAGTTCATCGCGACATAAAGTCAAGCAACATCCTTCTTGACAAGAAGTTCAAAGCTCATGTTGCAGATTTCGGCCTTTCTAGGCTGATCTTGCCTTATAGGACACATGTCACGACAGAGCTTGTTGGGACGCTAGGCTACATTCCCCCGGAGTACAGCCAATCGTGGATGGCAACGCTGAGAGGGGATGTCTACAGCTTTGGAGTGGTGATGCTTGAGCTTCTGACAGGGAAGCGGCCGATGGAGATCTTCAAGCCAAAAGTTTCGCGCGATATGGTTGCTTGGGTGCATCAGATGAGAAGTGATGGGAAGCAAACTGAGATCTTTGATCCTATTCTGCGCGAAAAAGGGTACGAGGAAGAGATGCTTCGGGTTCTTGATATTGCCTGTATGTGTGTGAATCAGAATCCGTTCAAGCGGCCGAGTATCATGGAAGTGGTGAACTGGCTCGAGGATGTAACTTCAAACAGAGAGCCACCTAAAGAAGAAGTGCAAACATAAATTCAGAACATTTGTTGTTCATGTTCATGTTAATGTAAATGTCAAGGTCAATCCCAATATAGTTTTGTGAGCAAACATGTTGTGCATAAAAGTGTCTTTTCTTCTTTTTTCAAAATAAAAAATGCATATTGCGAGCATACATTTCAGACAAAACATCGCATAAAGCTGAGAAATGAAACCGACCAAAATTGAACAAGAGGGAAAACCTGAAAGAATGTTACATAACAAGGAGTATTTCATAAAATGCTACCTAGTATAGTTCTCTCAGTCACAAAAATCTTAGATTGTCGAGTTTATTTTAACCATCAACATTAAAATGAGGGTTTATTCATCACTCCTACTGTAAAAAAATTTGCCAATCCGATCAAAGGCAAATTCTTTATTGTAAAAACTACCAAGTAAATTTGGTTTAGGTCTTTTAACAAGCATCTGATGGGTTCCAACTCCATAATTTCCAATACAACAACATCAAGGTAGGAACTTTATGAATCAAACATGTTGTCGAGCCATAAATGGAGGGAACACACAAGTTAAAAAATTGACCATTTTGTGTAAAATGCAGTTTTTCAACAGGTAATGCTCAGAGAATATAAGGCAACATGATACGACGCCGTTTTAGGATGACAAACTAGAAGTGTTTGACTTCGTACCTTTGAGAGAACTGCGAGATCTCTGAAATTTTGATGGATGAAATTTAAGAACTGAAAGAAAGCTGAAATCTTGATTTGAGCAGAGCCATGTGGGGGTTGACTGTTTGGTTGACCATAATCTGGGCTTTCACCATTCTCTATGGTGAGATGTTTGCATTCTGGGCGCCTTCTCTTTGGTCTTGTTCTTGGCCTCATAAGGTAAAAATACCAGACCCAAAAGAGTAAATTTCTTCAGCTGCATTTCCTTTTTCTTTTGGGTTTGTGTTCCATAAGCTCCCTTTTTGGTAGTATAATAAATATAGTGCATCTGTTTCTGCAAATTTTCAATCTTGTTGCATAGTCTGTATGCACAAAATAGATGAAGAGTCATAGAGAGCAGTTTCAGTTCATTTTGATGTCTTTTGGAGTTCGAATTCTATCTTATGCTCTGCAAATTACATATGATCTTTGTTTGCATCAATGGTGATAGCTCTTCTGAAAACACTTTTCTTAATGCTATGCATTCTTGGTGACAAATTGCGAGATTACACAGAATTTCTGTTGGCAATGGTTTATTCTTGTTACATAGATAGGCCATCATCACTCTGTCTTTCTGTTCTTTAGGTGAAGGGGCTGAATGATACCGGTGATTATGTAAAGATTGCAGTTATTGCTGATCCCCAGGTTTTCCGCACAATCTGCTGTTGCTTATCTGTGTTTGGTTTGGTTTGGTTAGTTTGTAGATGATTCTGCATACTGACTTTCTACTCGTGTTGTGCAGCTCATGGATAAGACCTCCCTTAATCTTCCCCCGAAATCATTGGCTCTTGAGATTGTTCAATTCTATACCGATGTGTTTATGCGCAGAGCATTTTTATCATCCATTTTGCCTTTCAAGCCTGATGCCGTTCTCTTTCTTGGTGACTATATGGATGGAGGACCTATTTTATCCAATAGCGAGTATGGAGTTCACATATCTAATTTGTTTGAAGATTCTTAAGAGTTACTTATTCTTTGAAGTGTTCATATATCATTGTTTTGTAGATGGCGGGAATCCATAAGCCGGTTTAAACACATTTTTGATCTTAATACTCTCCAGAAAAGTACAAATAACAAAGTGTATTTTCTTTCTGGAAATCATGACATTGGTTATGCTGCTTTTCTCTCAAAGTCGCCTGAGGTATGTCCACTATATATGTTATTATTACCTACTCCTCTGTTGTGTGTTATTTGTGCATCGCTTTTTCTTCAGGTGATCAGGCGTTATGAGCAAGAATTTGGAGCACGGAACTTTAGATTCACGCTTGGAAAGGTTGATTTTGTCGTCGTTGACTCACAGACATTAGACGGTAAAAGAAACAGCCTAATTTGTTCTGTTCCATGGATCCTAAAATTTGTTAAGACTTGTGAATTTCTGATTCCTAGAACTGATGATTAGATTCTCGTCCACAGGGAATCCAAAAGAGAGTGTGACTGCTTCAACATGGGATTTCGTATCAAATGTTTCTAGGGGTAAATGTCCTGATTATCAAGAAAGTCTTATCATTTGTCAAACTAAAAGATGACATGAAGTTGATAACTTCTATTGCATGTAACCAGGTTCTAGTTCATCTGCAAGGGTTCTATTGACTCATATACCATTATACCGTCGAGATTGGACTCCCTGTGGTCGACATCGTTCATCACCAATCATCAACCAGGTTAATTATATTCTCTCTTGTTGTAACTTGTTTTGCATGACTAAATTCTAATCTCAAATTTGGTTCCAGAGAATTTCGCGCTCCCTTGATGATCAACAAATTATGTAAGCATCTTTTCTGTCATGGTAGTTGACCATATCTAGCTGATATAAATTTATATACCTGTTCATGGCTGATTCATTGTTACAGGTACCAGAATTACGTCTCTCAGAAATCAACAGACGACTTGCTTAACTTGATTAAGCCTGTATGTAAATTCTTCCCTTTTGCGAGTTTGAGAACTTGAGAAAAACTAGATAGAATTTATCGTCATTTTGCAATAACTGGTGTTTCTTGTAACCTCAGGCACTAATTCTTTCAGGGCACGACCACGATCAATGTACTGTTACACATACCACCAAGTATGGCCCAGTGGTTGAGGTAACTAACTTACTGCTTTGCCTGATGATGTTCTTCATGTATCGTTCTTTGATTGACAGTTTTGTGCAGCATACCGTCGGTACTGTGAGCTGGCAGCAGGGGAATTTGTTCCCATCTTTTATGCTGTTATCTGCTAGTAATCGTGATTTCCCAGATCGCATTGCTCCAGAAGAGGTTATATCCAGTCAGCTGTGCTTCTTACCTGTTCAATTATACATTTACATATGGTAATCCAACTTAGTATATGTAGTTACTGAATGTGAATTTTTTTTATTCTGGGATTTGTGCTCAAACCCATAATTTGGTGACAATTTCAGGTATCTGGTCCTGTTTATGATTACCCTTATTGCTGCTCTATTTTCGCCAACAACAGAGGCATTTCTCTCGCGTTGTTTTAGCCTTTTCAAAGAATGTTCCACACACCTGTTGAGTTTTACTGTATTTGGAGGGGTTGCAAAAGAGAAAAACGAAGATGAGATCTGCGAGTACGAGATGTTGTGGGATGCCGATGGATCAATCCACATGATGAAGAAAGCATCAAAAGCCCCTCCCAAGATTTCAACCAATGGAGCTTCCATGGAACGGGGGAATGCTGTGATGCGAGTGGCGGCTAAAAGACAAAGTGGGCACGAAGAGAATGGCTCAACAGCTGATGTGAGTGTGAATGTCGATTCCTTGGACACAACATTTGCATCATCACGAGCGAAAAGATCAAGGACAGAAGCCATAATAAGGAGATTATTGCGCATGGTTCGCATTCTTGCCTTAGTTGCTGTGGTCAATGTTCCACTCTACATGATGCTGTTATTCAAAGACTGGATCGACAAGTAATGTAATAGCTCTAGGAACTATCTTTTCAATCTGACAATGTACTCCATAAAGAAATTCAGAGATTACCTTTCTTTGGTCTTGCAAATCAATCAATAATATGTGATCTGGTCTTAGAGCCAAAAGCATCGAGTTCTATGTGTTCTTCTTTTGTCCATCTTTGTTGCTTTCTGTGTTCTTGCAGGGCTTCACCATAAACAGGATTGAAGTCTTCTTCCTCCGTCTCTGATTCTGGTAATTTTAACTTCAGGTACCTTTCCTTTTTAGCGTTCGTTACTCCATAGTCTAGTTTGTTTTACATTTGAATTTGAATACATATAAACATAAGGTAAAAGAAAGATTTCTTCTTGTGGCCAATATAAACAATACAATTTGTATGGACTGAATACAATAGCAAGATATTATTTTTACGAAATGTCTTTATTCATTACACTTTCTGCATAAAACGGCAGATTTATTCTTAACACAATAGACATAGTACATAGGCTTCATATTTTACAGATTTAAAGGAAACAAACTAGAACAAAGTTCAGAATAGTAAATTCATAACACTCAATCCCTTCTGTGTCTTTATTTATTCTTCTAATAGACATTAAGTAAAAATTCTGAAACAGATAGGGATTGATGTGCAACATAACAAGAACATAGAGCGAGATTAAGTAGGTGGTGCCACGGCCTCATCAGCTTCCGTTCGTGAAGATCCATCCCAACTTTTGGTGAGTGCAGGCTGCATTTTTTGTTCCACTTCAAGCTTGTCTATATGCTTCCTGATCTTGATCATGTCAAAAAGCATCAACCATGGCTACCTCATGTGTCCAAAAACCCAATGGATTGGCACCATTTAGGTAAAAAAAGATACAGGACAAACACACGAGGCAAAATGGCCGACGAGCAACAACAAACCAGACCAGCAAAGCCTAGACAAAGCGCGTAACAGCAGCACGGAGATCGGAGAGGACTGTATCATACAGGGAAAATGAGGAAATGATGAAAAGAAGGAAGAGAAAAGAGGTTTCTGCAATGCATGGTATATAACTTTACTTATATATGTATATTTGGATCATGAGGATTTTGGATAGCTTAATCCTCTTCGTGAATATACCAGCACAGAAGCATGGTGGCACAACGGCGAACAAGGTAAATCCGGGCACACTGTTCTTTAACCAAAGAAGCACACTTTCTTGTGAAGCCATTGCTGTTCTTTCTCTTTGATGATGCCATTCTGTATTGTTGCTTGAGCTCAGCCATTGGTAATGTTTGTTTGGTTGAGGTTGTCAGAGAAAAACCAGCGAAAGACGGGAAAAAAACTGAATCTTGAAGGGGGAAAAAAAGCTACCAAACTGGAGCTGGACCCTGAAGATGCAATGAAGAGCAAGGCATGTATTTATACATGGGGAGGTAAGTGGACATTGTGAAGCAATCACGAAAAAGAATCCTGGAAAATTATAAGAATGGATAAAATATTTGTTTTTTTGCATAGTAAATTGTGGTTAAAGGGATGATTGTTAATACTTGTGTGGAATTGAGTGTTTTAGCCATTAGAGGAGGAGGATTGCTAGGTGAAGTTGAGGCAGAGTTAAGGGATATGGGAACATGGTGTCCCCCTTGGTTTATTAGCTGTGAATTGGCTCAGAATTTCATACTACTCTCTCTTTCTTCTTTCTCTCTCCTTAATTTTCTTGATTTAAATTATGTTTTATTAAATCGTGTCACGCTGTCATTCGATGTTGTCAACTTGCACGTGAATATGACGGAACTCACAAAGATAAGAAAAGCAGCCTCGACTTCTGACTAGCCCGTCAGGAGTCGTGGCTGCTTAAACGCTTGCTAGTGTTTCTTGATTTGAAGTGTTGAGTTTGATGCAAGTGAGGATATTGGAAAACCTAGATCTGTTTTGGTGTGATTTGTTTCAGTTTTCAGGCAACAAACAGTGTGAATTGCTGTAATTTGATTTTGTGCTGTTAGCAAATCTAAATGGCATCAATCACCAAATCTGGAAACCAACTAAGCCATTTTTTGTTTGTTTGTTTTTACCACTTAGTTAAAGATTTGGAGAATAAAATATGTAGTTGAACAAATTGAATTGGACAATTTAGGACCAAGAACTTGAAACAACTGAAAACGAACAATATCTTTGAAGTTCACATCAAGATTCCAAGATTTGAGTGCATATTTTGGCATGTGGGTTTAGAGATTTTTGGCATTTCTTTTTCTTGAATTGTCTGTTTGAAGAAGCCATAAGTCATGCTTCAATTGCCATTGGGACAAAGACACACTGAATCTTTATAGTAGATCCACTTTGTTGAATCAAACTCTTATGAAAAACAATTCAGATCCACTATCCGAGTTATTGTGTTAAAACGATAACGTTCTATATAAACTCGATTAACATTTACTTTTTGTTATTAGTTAAGTGTTTTTGTATAAATGAAATTGCATCTTTTTTATAATTTGGACAGGAATGGACATGATAACTATGACAGATAATTTGTCGATGTTAAAAATATAGTTATTTCAAACCCTTCGTGGACAAGTATATGCATCCTAGGATACAGCTGTAAGTCTTCCATAGGTTACCATTATCCAAGATTCTTTTCTACTTCATCCTCTACATTAACTATGTTTAAATGAGAGATTAGGTTAATTTGTTCACTAGCCATTGAGTTTGTGTGTTCATGTTTAATCTAAATGTGTGTTCATGTTCATGTTCAATGGTTAAAGATTAAATTTTGACTCGAACTACGAGGCTAAAGATTAAATTTTGCTGTGCTTTCTGACAAGATGTACATAAACATAAGTTTTTCGCAGTAGATTATGATGCTAATTAAGAGGCCATGCGTGTGCTAATTGGACTTCTTTTTTTTGGTTTCTGTACCTGAAGAAACTTCCTATGAAACTCATCCTTTTTTTATTAATATTAATCAGAAATTTTGGTTGGGTAATGCAAATATTTCGATCCATCGATAATTTTAATGCCTACTCCACATTTAGATTCATTACATAAAACTTAAGAAAATGGTTGTCTGAGGAGATATTTTATTTTGTCGGTATAATTCAGTCCCCTCTGAAATATGGTCCTGGTTCCACTACTGATTTTGATCCATCGATAATTTTAATGCCTACTCCCCATTTAGATTCATTACATAAAACTTAAGAAAAGGGATCATTGGGTAAAAAAAATCCTAGGAACAATCCCACTTGCTTAGATCTGTGGTCCTTTGCACTATGTGATTCATCCCCCTAAAACAATGAGTGAATAAGCTCAAAATTGCAAAGAAAGTAAACCCTACTTTGTTCATGCTCTAAGCAAGCAGCTTTGACTAACAGAACCTCGAAACTTTATGTTTTCTGCACAAAGATCAATTTTTTTAAAATAAAAATAAATAAATTTATGCTTCTTGTTGATTTGAAGCATGCATTGTGAGAATATAGAACCCTTTTGCATAATTTGATGATTAGCCATGTGTATTGAGGTTCTGCAATTGGACAAACTGCAGTTGATAATATTCATGTTTACGCTTTACATGCTACATTTCTTGAAACAGGAGTTTCCACTTTCACCAGCCAATGACAAAAATTCCTCTGAATCTGTATCAAAGATTGCAAGAGTGAAAGACAAGCTTACGAATTCCAAGGTTCATGGAACTGGTTCCGGTTCAGCGAATGGAGACATGAAAAGATCTCTTCTTGATTTGCTTTCGCAGCTTTGGTTTTCTTCGATAAGATTTCTGCAGTTTCAGTGCAATCTCAGTCATTGATCTACTTTCTGAATTAAGTGTGCATTTCTTGTATGGAACCCGTAAAAGACTTGCTTTTTCAGGCAATGGTAACTTCCTCCGGTATCCTTCTCTCGCTTAAACCTTGAAGCAGTTCATTATCCTGCAAAACACGATAATGAGTTACACGAAACCCCGACGTTTGATGGTACAGAACAGTGAAACATTACCTGTACAATAGCTTGAGCGCAGAACTTTCCCGATAGAACAGCACCTTCCATTGAAGCTAGATACTTCTGTTTTGTGTAGTCACCGGCTAAGTAGAATCCCTTTACCGGAGACCTTTGCAGGGGCCGACAGGGTTCTGTGCCCGGGACTGTCTTGTAAACAGACCTAGAACCAGAAAGATCGCTTCAGTTTCACTGCTCGAACGAACTGAGAGCACGAGCATTATTGAAGTCCTTACCTTGGGGTTTTCACGACATGGTACTTCAAGATTTTCGCCTTGCTCTGATCAGCAGCAATTTCATCGGGAAATAGCTTGGCGAGCTCCTTCATTGTGGCGCCTATAATTTCTTCATCGCTGCAGGAGATCCATTCTTCTGAGGGAGCAAACACAAGCTCTAACATAGATCGGTTTGGATCATAATATTCCTGCACAAATTTCAATCTACGTATGAGCATAGCAGAAAGACACAAACTTTACGACACCTACATTGTTCATCAGAGAAAATCAGCTTGGTGAAAACTAAACTAAATGTAACATGAATCTTGGACATATACCTTACAAGTGACAGACATGTCAGCATATACACTAAGAAGTGGACTTCTGCTAAAAAGTAAATGATCGTAAGTGTTTTTGAGTTTCCTGTCAAACCTGCAATCGAAAGTTGATTCAAGTAAAAATCATAGAACAAGCACTTTTTATGACCTTAATCGTGCAAAAAGAGTGACATGAAATATTGCAATGCTTTAAAGGAAACAGAAGAAATTTTGAGCAATTTAGCACCATCACATACCATATGTGCACGTTGATAACTGGAACTCCAACAAGTTTGTCTAGTTTCTTGAAATACGAATCTTCTTTCCAGTCCTCGGGCAAAAGGAGCTTCAGAATATCGACTGATTGGACAAAAAGGAATCAGCCCTGTTATGATATTTCGGGTTGGAAAAAAGAGAATTTGGAGAGTAGACTGATCAAACAGCTTACCTGGAGTTGCGAATACATATGCATCTGCTTTTATCGTGGATCCGTTAGTTAACAAAAAGCCTCCAACGGTTCCATCATCATTTAACTCGATCTTTTGTATCCTTGAATTAAGACGAACTTCTCCTCCTAGCGATTTAATATGGTCCACAATTGGCATGCAAAGTCTCTCCGGAGGACTGCC
>JAUOBV010000010.1:11456216-11468597 GCA_032360425.1 Rubia occidens
GCTGGTAAAACCTCGGGAAAATCAAAGCGGCTGAACTCTCCTGGTTTATTAGGCATTGCGAAAATCATAGAATGCTCTTTCCACTGTAAGCGGTCATCAATACCTAGCTCTCCAAACAAGTTCTGTATATTTGGGTAGGCCCCAACTGCAAGTAAAGTAAAAATCAACACACATTTCAATACTTGTATGAAAGATACAAAAGGGTTGTCTGATTTTGTTTTTGTAACTTCATATTAATAGAAGAAAACTGAATGTAGGTCCCTCTAAGACAGTGAAACCTGACATTGACTCACATAACTAAGTTCAAATATCAAGGATTAAATAATGTTGCTAACTGGAGAATATGGAAGAGGATGAACTCAATCTTTCATTCTAATATTACACGATCTTCACAACTGAACTTACAGAAAATATGGAGGCCAGTCTCGTACCAGTCTCCATCATCATCCTTCCATGCAGCAATCTAATGCAAAGACGAATCCTTGTCAGTGGAAAATACATGTCAAGTTTAAAAAGGTAAGAAACTGCAAAGGCCTGCACAGAGAATCTAGAGAAGATGGCCTCAACAAAGCTTTAGTGCTGCTGATGGATAAATACGAATCATGAACAGTGTCTATTTTCTTTAATTAAGCTTTAATATTTAAATAGACCATAATCAGAAAACTTAGTCCCAGTGAGCTACAACATATGATCAAGATTCTAAGAAAAAACATCTATATACATACACACACGATTTCCTTTGGAAAACATGACGAGAAAAGGGCAAAGAGTAGAGCAACTATATATACCTTCCCTCCCAGGACATCCCTTGCTTCCAAAACTATGGGTTTATGACCAGCATCAGCCAAATATTTTGCAGTGGACAAACCAGCCAAACCTACAAGTACAGACCCGTGACATATATCCAATGAAATTAAGAAATTTTAGAGGGTTCAAAGCAAGAAAGCTGGTTAATTTTAACTAAGTGCAACAATTATAGATTATCGGCTTTTATAGAGAAATTCATCTTGCAAAACACATGCTGATCTGAGCACAAAGTAACCTCAATATCATAATTTGGGCAGCTGGATAATGACTTTTCGTGTGACGAACTTGAACTATTTGAAATGTCTCGTTGGCTATGCCAGTGTAATGAAAATGAATCTGGAAATTATGCTAAAAGAACAATATACTTCAAACCATCTCGCAAGACAAATGCTAAATCTGATACAGGGATTTTGTTTGAATCACAGAATTTCTAGCAATCCATCATACACACCAAATACAATTTTCAGCACTTCAGCATGGGCACAACATAACCATTATATCATAATTTAGACAACCGGATGACAGCTATAAGTATGAACACCACAAAGTTAATCAGAATCAGACAAGTTTCCTCAACTACTACTAAATGGAGATTGCGGGTTTTTGTCACTGAAAATGAAGATCGCTCTGGAAAATAAAACAAATAGGCCATGCAGAGTGGAGCTCAATTGTTGGCAGTAAATACAAAGCATGCATGACGAAACTGAGAGGCTACTGATTTAAAAAAAGAGTTTGATGTTTTACCTGCCCCGGCAATCACAATCTCCAATGGTTTCTTTGGACGTGGGGCAGCCCGGAATGATGCGGATAAGTAAGCAGCTTCCAAGAAGTTGGAAGTATTATCAATATCTGGCCTAGGATAGTCAACACAAACTACCTGCAAGAGCAGTAAATAAACTAAACTGTCAACAACATTTTGGATCACGATTTCTCAAATCACTAATAATCCAACAAACAAACTCTAAACGCAGACCTTCAAATTGCCCGCATCCTTTTTTGATCTCATGGCAACAGAATTTGACACAGGAAACCTCAATTTATCACCCATAGTATCACTACCACCGAAAGAAAGTAAATTCGTATATCCTGAACCGAAACCATGGACACCCTTTGGAGCACATCGAGAGCTTATAAGGCTACCTACATTACTCTGCCTGCTCATATTTACTGCAGAAACAGGTCCAATTTGAGCCATTTCGGTAAAGTTCAGTGAAGGTTTACCCTGCAATCAATTTCAGTCAACTATTCAGTTCACCTAATCACAATTAAAAACAAACAGAAACAGGAAACTGGAAACTGAAACTCCACACATGTGAAAGCCCATAATTCTCCTTCATACAGATCAACCAAGAAACAGTCTTTACAACTATTCAGTAACTTTCCAACCAGAATTAGCCGCTGATCAGCTCCAAAAAACAAGAAAACGTAAAATTAAATTAACCAATAATCCTAAAATAGGAAAACCAGACATTCCCTTATCAGCTGATTTCACAACAAAAGCCAAAACCCAACTCAATAAAGCAGCAAAACCTAAAAGAACACAACTTTCAGACAATTCCCAGTTGATAAAACAAAAATTCAGACGGCCCAGAAGTTGTTTACCTTTACTGCAGCTCCAAAAGGATCGGAAAAATTGGAAGGCAAAGAATCAGGCGGAGGATATAGAGGGTTGGGGGGAATGGTAGAAAGGTATCTTTCATGAGAGCAAATTTAGCAGTTTTGGTGTGGATATGTACAACAGGAACTAAGTGGGCAAGAAAGTTGAATGGGAAAAAAGGAAATTCATTTATGAGGTGATGTTTTTAGTGAGTTTTGGCTATATTTGATATCAAAACTGATGTTTTGCTATGATAGGATATTCTACCCAGTTTGAAATGCCAGTTTGGCATATGGATCCTGTTTTTGCCCTTTGTTTCTAGTGCCATTTTGCCAAAAGGGAATATTTTTTGTAAATTTTTTACTAATCTTTTTAGTGATTGCTGGCTTACTAATATGGTTTTTATTATTGAGGAGAATCTTGAGTAGTCTCTCATAAGTGTACATTCTTGTGTTTAAAAAAGGTAGCTCGAGTACATGTGAATATATATGGTTTTTAACTTTTTTTTATTTAATGAAAGAGGAAGATTTCCTTAATTTGGCCAATAACAAACTCCAGGCTTTTCTGCTCAAATTTTTCTCCAGTAGATAACATTGGCGGGAGAGAGTGAAGGAGGGACACTGAGGTTTTGAAAGTCGGTTAAACAACTGCTTCTCTTGTTCTTCTTGATCACATTTCTCCATCAACCAGTCTGGAAAGCCATGAAGCAATCAAGACATTCATCATTTCAGGAACTACCAACCCTTTCTGCTTTTCGTAAGTTCTGCTGTAAAGGCTGAGATATGGCAGAGGATTTGAGGAAAGCATTGCTAGCTCCAGAAAGTTTTTGTACAGATGGCATTGATCTGGTAAGCTGGTTTGAGATGTATAGTTTGGTTTTCGAAGAAAAAAGAGCGTAAATTTGCTGTTGGAGAAGTGTTTGAACAGCTTAGATCATCACCAGCTGGACTTTCATCAGAAGAAGCAGAAGCCAGATTGCTCATGTTTGTTGTCAATAAGCTCGAAGAGAAGCCAGTGAGTGAGTTTCTTGATTCATTAATTTCATCAACATGGTCAGTAAAAAGATTTCATCTTGATTGTTCTCTTGCAGGAAAACAAGGGTCTGAAATTCTTCAGTCAGTTTTGATTCTTGAGGGTGGTATAACCAAGAGGATGACTGCCATCAAAGAGATGGCTGGAATGGATGCAGCGACAAGACTGGAACGCCTACTCTTAATCATCTCACTGTTGATCGCGCCCTCATTGAGTCAAAAAACCATGTTTGAAGAGACTCACATTGTTGTTTTCTTGTCTGAACATATGAGTTCATTGCTGTGCTAGGTGTTTGGCAATGATATGGACAAAGACACATGATTTTTTGGATTATCAAGAAAATGTAGCTCTTGCTTTTATTAATGTATGTAATTATTGTAATAAACAACCAGAAAATAACCATAGAACTACAAAACTGACTCTTTTATCACTCATTTGATCATTTCTCTTCCAAAAGACAGATTTTTATAAAGAAGACATTTGTGTTCTTTCTCTTCCAAGTCTTACAGATGTAACGTAGTTCACAGGGCTGTGAGCAGCGAGACCCGGGATCGCGAGCCCCACGATCCCTAACAGCATCGATTCCCAGTTTTCCTTGTACTCGGGCCCATAGATATAGCCCGCGATAAAGCTTCTGATCAGTTCCCAACCTGCATTCATGTACTGAGACAACAAGAACCTGATCCCGAAGTAGTTTCTGTTGGGTTCCTCCTCCACTTTCTGCAAACACGGACACGAAAAACATGATCATACTTGTACATAGAAATGGAAATCTATGTACGCGATTTTGGTCTTACTTGTTCGATGTAAAGGCTGTTGTAATAGAGGCATGATCCGAAATGCTTGTACAAGAAGGTTTTGTCGTCGTAAGGCAACCTAGGAACAAGGTCATTGCAATAGACTACTCTGAAGTACTTCTGCCTAGGATGGCTCAAATGTGGTGTTAAGGATCTTCCTAGTTTCCTGTTCCCGATCCTCGGCTGTCCAAACGTGTAAACAGCAAGCAGCCTTTGCAGGACCTCCTGCTCGTCATGCAGCACCAGCACGACAGGGAACATGATGGCTAGAGCTCCCCCGAGGCTATGGCCAGTCACGACAAATCTCGCGTTTTTATGCTCTTGGAGAAGGCTTCCCAGCTTGCTTCTGACAGCGTAGTAAGCTGTCCTTTCCGCCATGAGAGGGAATCGCTCAGAATCATCCGAGGAATGATCTGATCCCGTTAAGGTTGAAGAAGCATCTGAGTTCGCAGAGTTCTTGTTCAGTATCACGAGGTTTTTTTGAAATGAAGATGTGTTTTTTCTGCTTCCTAAACCTAATGCTTCAAGAAATCCCATGTGCACTTTTCCGAGCTCGGGGATTTCATACCACGAGTAGTCGAAATCAGTTATCCAATCATCAGCGTCGAATGGCTCTGTGCCCCGAAAGCTGATCAAGATCAAGCTTGCATCTTTCTGCTTATCACACATTATGAACACCTGAGTGGAATTCTCCTTCTGGTAATCTATCAACAAAATGCATCATTCAATTTCAAATAAACAAGAAGAACTAAAACTATGAAGGCATAATGAGTGGAAATATGTGTTTATCTTTACCATTCCAGCAATTGTAGAAGTCCACAAAGTGCATCTTCCAGTGAAGATTGACAACATTTTGAACAACCAGGGTGTTCTCGTAAGCCAACTTTGCAGCCATGATGCAGAGATCCATCAGAACCTGGCTGCCAGCTTCGAGTTGCACCGCGTTTTCCAGAGTTCCAGGAACATCAAACAATTCAGAAAATGTTTCTCGACCCTTATATAGGTCGATTCTTCCATCCAGATGCCCTATTGCACTAATGAAAGTCTCAGACCCTCTCTGGGGCAACACTAGTTTACCTGATTCATAGCCTTTAATCAGGGGAAAACATTTTTTGAATATCCAAGGAAAACAATATCTGATGCGACAATCTGATTTACTCTCAGCGACAGCACTGACATGATTTTTATGTGACATTTATCAGAAATATCAACAGGGAAAAATAAAGAACAAACACGCTATGCATGTAATTTCTGACTCAACAACCCAATTTACAGTGTCAACATGCTAAGGTGACACAATCATATCATATAAAACTCAAAGTTCAACAAGGAAAAATAAAGAACATAGAGTACATGTTATGCATGTAACTTCTAACCCCCAAGGCCCAATTTAGCTAGGGTGGCACAATTATTATCATACAAAACTCGAATCTGAAGAGGAAAATTGCAAGAGTAGCAATTTCTGTCACGACCATCTGATTGATTGTGATCATGTGAACACTTATTGGATACACCAACAAGGAAAAATAAAGAACATGCATGCTAGGCAGCTAATTTCTGACACGACAACCCGCTTTACAGTTAGAGCCCGCTAAGGTGACACAATCATATCCTTTAAAACTCTATTCTAACGTGACAACCCGATATATAGTGAAAACCCAATAAGGTGACACAGCCATATCCAATTTATGGTGAAAAACTGCTAAGTTGATACAATCATAGATTCATATCATATAAAACTTGATTTTGACTTACAGTGATAGCCTAAGGTGACACGATCATATCATACAAAACTCGATTTTGACACGCAAACCCGAATAGCCACCTCTCAAAAAACACTACCAAATCAATGCATCCAAGAACATCAAAGATCGAAACTTTACCACTCAGAAAGTTGATGATCAAGCCAAGAAAGCCGCCATTGTTGGAAAGCAAGTTGAGAACGAACTCCACGAGATATCCAACCCACTCCATCGGCTTCCCTACAGCATGTATGATTTTCCTAGCCAAAATCGAAACAAAAATAACCCATTTATGGTACGGCGTTTCTCCGCCGTCATCGTCCTCATCGGAATCACCGAACCAACGCTGCCGCCGTTCTTCCTCGAGAACTCCGCCGTCGGAAGCCTGGAGAAATTTTCCGGCGTACTGGGCGTTATTCGTGAGCAGGAACCCGGCGAGGTCCCGGACGCCGCCATTCTGAGGGCTCACGATGAGATACCTGGAGTTCCACGGCTGGCCAGTGACGTCATCAACATCTCCATTGCTATTAGCAGCCATTTTGAAGAAGAAATTAGAGTGGATTTTTGAGTGTGAAAGAAGGGATGGATTTGGAAATGGGAAATTGCGGGGAATTTATGGGGAAGCGTGAAGTGGGGCCCTTGTGTGTCCACGTGTATGCCGCCATTGATGCGTATGCATGCAGCAAGTTGAGGTTTGTAAAGTTGCAGAAAGAAAGAAAGGAAATGGGCATCAGCCATATCTGTGAAAACGTTGTTTCGTTCTTCTGCACGATTGGATTCGTCATCGTCGAGGTTTCAGTCTGTTAGAGTGAGCTCAGCTTTTGAATGGTTGTAATGTTAGCCATTATTAGACCCATTAACCAGTTCTCACAACTGATTTTTTTATTAGAACTCAATTAATCTGAAGGTAAATTTTTGGGAAATAGGACGGGATAGATGAAATTAAATTAGAATTATGAAAAGATAAAAGATTTATTATACAACGTATAGTAGTTATAATAAATTTATGATCCGATTAATACAATCGAATTAACGTAACCATTCTCATTCTCGTTTTTCAAAATTTTAAGAAATCAAACGAAGGGAATAAAAAAGTGTAACCAGAAAATATGGGAAAGGCCTGCCATTTTGACATTTTCTTGAAATTGTGAGGTGCAAGTTTGTAACTAAACAGAAGAAAACAAAAAAATGGATAGCATGCACAATGTAATGGTAATTATGGCTTATCCAAAATTCCTCTTCCCAAAGGAAGATATGGCCCCTAATGTTATGGTATCAGTCTCCAGTGGGCCAAACTCCATTTTAGGATCCAAGGTTTTCCAACTTTTAGTCCTATTCAAAGTCTTTCATCCATGGAACCTTTTGTCAATTGATTTGGGTCCAAGAATTTGTCCCTAAACAATTTATTTCTCTTTAAAGAGATATTATGTGTCTGGTACGGTAGATCTGTGATTATAAGTAAATCTGGTTTGTTTTAAAAGTTGGAGTGGATCAGCTTATGCTTTTGCTCGACATATGTCTTCTGCTTATAAAATAAACTATTTTTCAAAAGTTTACCCAACACAAGTACTACTTAAGTTATAAGTAAAGCAATTATAAGTTGTGTCAAACACAATCTAATTCTTCTCTCTTTTCTAGGGGAGTTATATACAGTCGCCCAAATTACGTTACATGTAAACATCTTATTGATAGGATTAAACTAGAAAACACAACCACTTAAAAATGTTAAACTTAAAACCCGCCGAACTTTAATCCTACTATAACATTATCAATGTTATTTGGGTCAGCGGTAGATCATAGTGGGGAATGTAACCCTTCGTCCTAAACTACCAATCACAGTGGAAGTACATGCACCCGCTATTCCAAATAGCGTGCCATGTTGTTTCACACAACAAGATTAAAATAAAGATATGCGTCCCGCTTTCTCAAACGATGGGAACACATACCCATGTTCGGGTTCGACTCGATATCACACCTATCTATCACGATACTCCACTTGGCGGATTACAATAGGAGTATGTATTCTCGCTTTTTCAAATTATGGTGGATCGCAATGCATCGTAATATCCACACGACGGAACATTGCAGGGGAACATGCCTTCATTGTCCCAAACGATGATGTATGACAATAGGAAATTTTGAAAATAGTTTGCAAAATGGCAGTAATGCGATCTTAGGTGAGGGGTAAGTATAATAAAGAGATTGAAAAGGATGGATATAGGTGGTGCTCACGTCCTCCACTTGTCAACCTTTCTACAGCACCAGCTCTACTTTAGCGTGTACACATAATTTGATTAGTTTTATATTGTCATTAACCTGAGTTAATTATGACATTAGTTAAGACTGGTCTTTTGTTTTGGTGACGCAACAAAAATAAGTAAACATAATTAAGATTCTCGACATACGATTCCTTAGCCAACTGGAAATGAAACCGTGGGCAATTTAATTACAAAGCAGGTGGTTAGCTGAAAGTGACATTAATCTTTTTGACTAAATTTGTATTAGGCCTCAATATATGAAAAATAAAATATTTTATCAAAATTCTTGAACTTTTGTTATTATAAGTCCGTTAGGAAATTTCACGTTGCATACACGTAATTACTAATTAGATAGATGCCATTTTAATTATTTTTTTCCTACCACCTATTTTCAAGTTGATGGTGTGGATGTTGTTGGTGGTGGTGCCGCAGTGTTATGGGTCTCCCCTCTTGGGTCAGGAGAACCGTGAAAAGATCAATGCTAGAATGCAAAAACTCTGCCTAGACTCCACGGATGCCGCACTCAGCGGGTGGATGGATAGCACACCAAACCTTTAGAGGGACGTGGAGCTCTAGACCCAAAGGGATTGGAGCAACAAATACAAACACTCGAATAGAGTGTCCGTTGCACTTAGGACACAATACAATTAGAAACCCACAACTTGGTGGAACGAAAACTCAATCTAACTTATATTGCAAAAGAGGTAACCGGGTGTGAAGTTCATTACTCCACACATATGATGTAATGTGCGGAAGTAATTAAAAGTGCCAGTTATAAGAAAAGTGACTTTTTATGTTTAGGTTGGAAATTTTCTTTTTAATGTTGAGGCCTAAGAAAATATTTAGTTTTATAAAAAGAATTAAGAAATTGTACTATTGATCCAATGATTGGATTTGTAACCTGCATAGACAAAGACACATCAGGTTAGTTGTGGACTACATGTATATACGTACATTATACACTTAGTTGATAGATACAAACAAAAAAATATTCAGAAAAAAAATAAACCAAACCATTTCTTAAAGAAATCATCAAAACCTACCAAATCTTCACAGACTTCCAAGTTTGTCAATTGTCATTTTATACACATTAAATTCCTACGTAGTATTTTATTTTTCTGGAAATAAATCGTCGGTGCAACTACTATTCTACTATTCCAAAAAATATTGGTAAAGTCTTGGAAAAAAATGTATTTTCACAGACATATAGAAAGACGATGTTGAATTAAAACTTTGGAAATATAAAAAGTTTTAGTTACAATATTAATTTTTTTATGTAGCGTATAAATATTTTCAGACATAAATTTAAGGAAGCACTGTCTTTCAAGCACGGACTCATAAATATTTCCCGACAGGACTTGGTTTGTTTAAATTGCTACACACTCAGCCTATAATTATTACATTATACTTGAAGAAACCCGGAAGGGACGAAAACTGATGTTAATTAAGTAATCCGTGTAACTTGAGATTGAATTAGATGATAGAGTAATCAACATTGAAAATGACTGATTGATTGAGATAATTAAACATTAATAAACACAAGGATCATCAAAAGAAGGGAAGAGAAAAAAAACAAAAAAAAAAAAGAGGCAAAAAGAGCCCACCACACACAACTCTGTGGTCCAACTCGATCACGAGTACAAATTTTACCTTTAAAATTCAAGCCAAACAATTGGACCGAACCGAGAATCAAAAGAAGTATTCTGAATAATAACTTGGGTTAAACGGTTAAACCATTAGGTTGAAAGTGTCAATGACTTTGTTTGCCATAATTTTTAATCAGCAAAATATCTTTTAGTGTTTAGTAAAATGCTAAAAAAATAGGTTATTTTGAAAGCAGAAGTTATTTTTGGGGAAAACAGAAGTTGGTCTCCCCCCGCTTTTAAAATAAGCTAGTTTTGCTTATAAGCACAACTCTACCAAACAGAGCCAATATAACCTATAAAAATCATAAAGTGTTTAATTAATTGCAACTTTTTGATGAATTGTGTCTCGTGTAGCATTCAAGCCACATTCTGGCATTGACTCACGAATTGGATAGTTGAACGGACCCGAAATGACGAATATGCCTTCGGCCATTTCAACCAGAAAAATTTCCTATTTTACCCTCATGCTACCGCCAGCCACAACCACGCTCTCCGTCACCACCACTTGCCACCATCGACCACTACGCACCACCACCCCATACCCCCGTTGTCGGTCCACCATCATCTCTCACCACCACCAGCCCCCATCCTTACCTCAACTACCACCCCACCACCACCCATCTCCCCAAGAGATCCCATCAACGCCAACCCCAATCCATCGGCGTTGTTTGCCTCCCAACCACACCTCATCAATGCCCATCGATTCCTGTCCAGCTCTGCCCAAATCCGTCTAGTCAATCCATCCCCACCAAGTGCCGCAGTTGTCCATTTTTTCCATAGCCCCGCCCAAACCCAAAGCTAACAACACTAATCCCAACACCGCCCATCTGCCAAAACCTCCTCCGTGCTAAAGATAGTGGTGTGAAGGACATTGACGAGAATTAGAAGAAAAGGGTGTCAACAAGAAGCTGGTGTCGATGGGAAGAATAAAAGGATGATGGAGGAAACCCTTGAACAACGTTCGACAACGGGACGAATAAAAGGGGTAGCATCAATTTTTTTAAATTTTTTAGCAGGGGTGAAATTGTCTATTCATTAAAATCTGGTCAATTTCGACTTTGACAATTGGAGTCAATGACTCACATGGTTATATTGGCACATAGATCATAAGGTTAGGGTTATTTCAACACTTTCCCATTTTACAGGGTTATATTGACACTTTCAACCAAAATTCAAGATTATTTTGACATTACTATAATCATTTTATATTAATTCATTTCACTTTTCATGATGGGTACAATATTAAGACAGATGCTCTTATTCTAAATAATGAGTTATGTAGGTGAATGAATGTTACATATAGCGGTAGGTAGTTGTCTACTATTGAAAAATTTGACAAACTCGATTCGAACCCGCTTCACACCAACTTGAAACAACTAACGTACTCAAACCAATAACCGTAACAAACATTGTTTCTTTGCAAGTTACAGGCTTGTTAGAGAGATACCCTAACCACGCAAAAATTAACCCAACTACACTTTCCAGATCAACAAGGCAATATAAAATGAACAAATTAACAACTCATCTATTGATAATTTGATCCATTTTCATTTAACTCGTTAGATTTCCTCTTGTTGTTGCTAAACTAGAAGAATTAACTCAATCGTTTGTTGCTAAACTGGAAGAATTATCTCATTAGATTTTCTCTTGCTTTTCTGTAGGTGTACAATGCTTAATTTTTGTGTGAGCGAAAACCTCTAATCCGGACCTAGTGCAATCGAAGTGAAGTGAATCGTTCTAACTACCTAGTGCAATCGAAGTGAGCAAGTGTAGCTAACCTGAAACTATCCAAACCGACCAAAGCCTTCAATTTTGGCCAAAATCCTTTGATTGTGATCGCAAAAATTAGTCATTTAAATACATTTAATTCAAAATTCTCCTAAACCAAAGTCAAAACAAAAGGTATAAATTATATCATTCCCATTCATCCTACCCTTCTACTCCTTCAAACAGAAACCCAATCCAAAAGATCAAATCAAGACACAAAATCCAAAATCCTAGAACAAAACCTATAATTATTTTCCACAATTAAATGTCTAAACCCAAAAAGGAAAGAAATAGAATTCGGGCAATTTAGCAATTTTAGTGAGAACTCGTAGACTAAAGTGCATACTGCTTACCCACTAAAGGATGAAATAGTCATTACCCCTTAAAGAAATCAACCCACCAATCACTCAATAATATTTATAAAATTAAATTTCATATCCACCAAACACAAAATCAATAATCTGAATTTGCCCATAATTTTGTTTTGAGTAAAGTGCTCATATGACCCCTAGTTCTTTGGAAAGTGCAAATATAACCCTCCATTTTTCAAAAGTGCTAATATACCCATGAATATTTTCAAAAGTGCTAATATACCCATTGATATGAATCTCCTTACGAAGACTCTGGATTGCGAAAAATTGGTACTTTAACCGAGATAGAATTCACGCCCAAACCACCTAAGTTGCACGAGAAGCAGCGTCTAGCCCGCAGGGTACACTCTACTCGACTTCTAAG
>JAUOBV010000010.1:11473250-11485349 GCA_032360425.1 Rubia occidens
ATCAGTTTTATAATTGCTCAATAGGTCCCTATATTTTCAGCATATTTTTTAAAAAACCCATCCCAAATGACAGTTATTTTAATTGCACAATATATCTCTGGCCTAAAGTTTAGGCTGCCTAAAACAAGATTTTGTGTAATTTGAATTTGCCCCTAATTTTTTCCCCTTTTCTCCAACAGTTTTCAAACCGCGTCGTCATTCCCCTATACGCCATAACAAATTAACAATTCTCCAGCTGTCCTGCTCCAGCTAGCTCTAGCTAATGCCTGAATCCATTATTTTTCATTCAATAATTTTAATAAATAAATAAAATGACTTTATAATCCGATCAATCAGAAAATAAAATATTTTGAGGGGTGTTTTTCTCTATCTCCTGCAATTAAACTTCACTTTTTTAAATATAAAAAAACAATTACATGACTTCATGTTATATATCTCTCCGTTCTATTTCAAAATGCACACTCTGACTTTCACCCCTCAAAATATTTTATACTTTTATATCATTTTAATTTTAGAGTTGAAGTTATGAATTTTGACTAGATGAATAGTTAAATTGTAGTTTGAAATTGACAGAGCGAGTATTATACTACGTAAAGATGCGTTGAAAATAATCAAGATACGATTATGGCAATCTTTTCAAATTTAAACCGTTGCATATCAAATTTAATGAATCTACAAATAAAGAAAAATATAAAAAATTGAAAACTGTGAGAGTAATTCATTCAAAGATAATTAAAGAATGCATAAAAAATATTACACTGGTTTACTATACATAGAAAATGCAGATAAGAACAAATATAGGTAGCTTAAATCTGTTGATTAGTGTTTACTCAGTCAGTATTTTGGAATGGATTAAGAAATTGTATAAATACTAAAAATGAAGCAGTAAAAGTAGCAGTAGTAAACTACTGGTATGAAAGCCAAAAAGAATTAGTCAGTGGCTTCGGATTCTTTGTGCCAGATCGTGCCTGCCAGCTTTTCTTCGAATTTAATCCTCCATATTTTGTTCTGGCCTTCTCTTTTTAATCCCCTTTTAATATTTTATGTTACTGTTGTTGTATATTGACAATAATTTCTGAGAAAAGAATATCCAAGAAAGCATTTTTTTGGGACTCTGAACCAAAGTGATGAGAGAGAAGAGGGAAGATATGAGGAGGAGGAGATTGGTGGTGGCGCCGCCTCTTCCGGTGGTGGCTTTTCTGGGCTGCATTCTCTTCCTCAGCCTCTCCACTGTGAATGCTGCCACAAATCCAGATGATGGTCATTTTTCCACTCTTGCTTTTCTTTGCTGTGTTTGAATTTCTGTGGGTTGAAGTGCGTTGGAAAGCATATCATTGTGTGTTTGTGTGTTTTTTCTTGTGTGGTTTATGGGTTCTTAGCTGATTCTTGAATGGTACTGTGGTTTTGGTGGATTTGGAAATGGAGGGATGTGTAAAGATTGTTTTTTTAATCATGGTTTTGTTTTATGGAAATGATGATGAGTTATGAAGTGTGGAATCAGAAAGTTTGCCTTTTTGTCATTGGAGCCCATTTGCTGGACTGAATTTGTTTAGTGTGTTTTATGTTTGTTCTTTCTTGTATTTATGTGTTGTTTTGCTGTCTGTTTTCGTCGGTGGAGTTCAGTGAGAGGTCAAAGTATGCCTAAGAATCCATGTTTTTGTCTTGGTGGATGCTTTTATAGCTCAGGGAATGTATGGTGAATGCTGTGCATTTTTTATATTGATGATTTTGCTGAATAGAGATCAATTACTTACCCTTCTTTACGATCAGTGTTTAGAAGCTACTAAAGAAAGTGAGGTTTTCTCGAGAGGTGATGTTTTCCCTAACACGTGAAGTTTATATTCTGATGGAGGCGATTCTAGTTCGATGAGTATATGGTGGAAGGTGGTGCATTTTTATGTCTAGGAAGCTGAAAAAAACCTCGCCAATAAGAAATCATCTACTTGCCCCAAGTGTTGGTTTTCTTGTTTGCAATCTCAATTCTTTGAATCTACTAAATTGGTTCGGTGATCATTGTGTGTGTGATATATGAAATTAAAAGTTCTACTGAAAAACCTTTCATTTTATAAGCACATTTGTATGTTGCTAGTCATGATGGTTGGTTGCGTCGTGGACTGTGTCTCTGTTTAATGTTTGTTGTCTTAATGATTCGTTCGTTATGGTGGTTGATTGCGAGTTTTTACAATCTGTTATACTCCTGAGAATTTTATAGTGGCTCATATTGGTGATTTGGTTCAACAGTAACTGCTCTCACGGGCCTATATCAGAGTTTAAATAATCCACCTGCGCTGACCAAATGGAGTAACAATGGTGGTGATCCTTGTGGAGAATCCTGGAGAGGCGTTACCTGCTCCGGCTCAAAAGTCACTGAGATGTAATTTTCGAAGCTAATGCATCCTTACCTTAATGTTTGTAATTTCATGTTCGAGCTACTGGTTACAAGTTGCACTTTTTCTTCATCAGTGATATATCAAATCTTGGGCTATCCGGTCAATTGAGTTATCAGATGGACAAGTTGAAATCTGTAACGAAGTTGTGAGTAAAATTTCCTTTTACATCACCTGTGTTTTCTTCACTTGTGCTTGTGCCATTTCACATTAATATTTTGAGTTGATGAATTTTGCAGTGATGTTAGCAACAACAACATCGCAGGAACGTTGCCTTACCAATTCCCACAAAATGTGCAGCATCTGTATGTTTACGCATTTCTTTTACCTTTTCTTTCTTTATGTTTTGAGTTTCCCCTTGTTTCCTAATGGTCCTTATTCCATTGTGCAGGAATCTAGCCCATAATAGCTTCACCGGTGGACTTCCTTACTCCTTCTCAATGATGAATTCTCTTAAAGAACTGTCAGTCAATTGCTCCATGTAGCTTAAAAGCTCGAACTTTATGATTCATTATGTCTTACTTCTTTGGGTTAACTGCAGGGATGTCAGTAACAACCAATTTCAAGGTGGTCTTACTGTCAGTTTTGACAATCTTAAAAGCCTCTCTAAAATGTAAGACATGTTTTCTCACTCTGGACTCTCAAAAGTCTAAAACGCGTTCGTTATGCCTTTTTCCTTCTCTATCTTTATCTCAGGAAGATGCATTATGCATCAAATATGTTCTTTCATTTGTGCTATTGAAGTTAGCAACTGAGTGGTAATTCACTGTTTTTATGCATCAGGGACCTTTCTTTCAATCAAATGTCAGGAGATCTTCCTAATGGTCTTAGTTCACTCACAAGTATATCCGAGATGTAAGTGCACTATTTCTGCTGCTTTCTCCATCTCAGAAACATTTTCACAATGCCTGATTTATCATCGTCTCTTTGAAATGTAGGTACTTGCAGAACAATCAGTTTACGGGAACTATTGATGTCCTTGCCAATCTTCCGCTTAATACTTTGTGAGTGTCTTATGACTGATAGCTCATGTATAGAAGCATTATATTGAGTTTGATTCTCACTGTACCGATTAACATTTATGTTCCCAGGAACGTCGAGAACAACCGTTTTACTGGCTGGATTCCTACCCAGTTGAAAGGCATTCACTTGCAGTAAGCATCTTAGCCTATTGGAGAATTCGACTACTAGTTGGTTGCATCTTTGTTGAGATTTTTCTTATGTGTATTGCAGCACAGGTGGTAACTCATGGGCCTCTGGTTCGGCTCCTCCTCCTCCGCCTGGAACCCCTCCTGCGCCCGGCCGGAATCTCAAACCCGGAGGTGGTGGAAAGCAGTCTGACAATGGTGGCGGTGGTAAATCCGGAATTGGTGGTGGAGCTGTTACCGGAATTGTTATCTCACTCCTAGTTGTGGGAGCCATCGTGGCTTTTTTCGTTGTGAAGAAAAAGAGAAGATCAAGGAGGCCTTCTCCAGACATAGAGAAGCTCCACAAACAGCCGTTTACTTCCACTGCTAACCAAGAAGTTCAAGGTATTCACATCATCTGTTTCACTACTTTGTAAACTAGTATTTTCATCATGTGGTTCTTAGTGCAGTCTTAACTCTTGTTTTTCAGAGATGAAGTCTGTCCAACCACCGTCAGCACCTGCCATTAAGACATTTGAAGCTCCGGCTGCATTAAACCTCAAACCTCCACCTTTCGATCGCCACAAGTCCTTTGATGAAGAGGATGTCATTGTAAGTCCCATCGTTCCCCCTAAGAAAGCAGTCACAATCCCGGTAGATGCGAAGCAGTACTCAGTAGCAGACCTACAGATGGCAACCGATAGCTTCAATGCTGAAAACCTGATCGGCGAGGGATCCATCGGGCGTGTATATCGAGCTGAATTCGCTGATGGAAAGGTTTGTCTCCTGCCAATTTTGTTTCAGTTTAGCAACATTTTGAGCCAATTTGATGCTGATGGTATTATTTTGTTCTGAAAATCTGATCGAATCCATAGGTTTTAGCTGTGAAAAAAATAAAAGCGTCTGCTCTTCCCAACCCCGAAGATTTTCTGGACATAGTAGCTGGAATATCACGCCTCCACAACCCGAATGTGACTGATCTGGCCGGTTATTGTTCTGAGCACGGGCAGCACCTGTTGGTTTACGAGTTCCACAGAAATGGATCACTCAATGATATCCTGCATTTATCGGACGAATACAGCAAACCACTTACTTGGAATATCCGAGTTAAGATTGCTTTGGGTGCTGCACGTGCGTTGGAGTAAGTATAAGTTGCATCAAACATTAAAATGCCTGGTGGTTCTTGCATTGGATTTGCTCATGGATGTTATCATATATGTTTTGCAGGTATTTGCACGAAGTTTGCTCGCCATCTGTAATTCATAAGAACTTCAAATCGGCCAACATTTTACTCGATATGGAGCTCAACCCCCACCTTTCTGACTGCGGATTAGCTAGCCTTATCAGTGAAGCAGATCAGGTAGGCTATATTTACTTGTTTCTTCAGTTGGAATAAAAAATCTTCGATGTGTTCATCATAATCTGAATGTGCTTTGCAGGCATTGAACCACAACGCGGGATCCGGGTACAGTGCACCCGAGGTTGCCATGTCTGGCCAGTACACCATCAAGAGCGACGTCTACAGTTTTGGAGTAGTCATGCTCGAACTTCTCACTGGACGCCAACCATTCGATAGGTGAAGTCTCTATAGCGAACGAGACACTAATACTTTTATGCAATTGTGCTTCATAAGCTCACTATGGCAAACTTTCTTTCATCTTCAGCTCAAGAACAAGATCGGAGCAATCTTTAGTCCGATGGGCGACCCCTCAACTCCATGATATCGATGCATTGTCTAAGATGGTCGATCCAGCGCTGAAAGGGTTGTATCCAGTGAAATCGCTGTCTCGTTTTGCTGATGTCATTGCTCTTTGTGTCCAGGTATGATTCATATCGATCGCTTCTCTCACTTGTGTTCATTCAGTTCGGACATGTTTAACCTAGTATCTACTGTGACTATTGCAGCCTGAGCCTGAGTTTCGACCACCAATGTCCGAGGTGGTGCAGGCATTGGTCCGGCTGGTACAACGAGCAAACATGAGCAAGAGGACTGTGGGGAACGATCGCGCAAACAACTCAGATGAACAAGACTATTAGAATTTTTCTGGAGATGCCTCTGACGTGATGTTTCCTTTCTTGTAAAGAGAAATGTTGAAATGTTCCTGTCCGAGATTTAGGTTTCTTGGTTACCTTGATGATGTACTAGGTTATTATTATTTGGCATTTTGATTACCCAGATAGAGATGATCATTTCCACTTCCAGAAAATTGTTCTTTGTATGTATGTATCCTTTTCAATGAATGAATGAAACTCATGGTTTGTACACAAAATAGTGGCCAAAATCACTCCATATCCTTGATCTGATCGCATATAACAAAGTTTGAGTACAAAAAGGATTGAAACTTTAACAATGGCATATAAAAAGGTTGAAACTTTATCTTGAAAACATGCAGTTTCATTTGAAACGGATGGAATAGATGTAATTGAAAATCGATAATGTATTCGGAAGCACAACACAGAACAAATCCTACAAATGCAAGAAATACAAAATCCATCATAATGCCGATCTGCAATTACAAAATGGTTTGTAGTAGCAAATGATAATAAAGCCTAACTGGCAACTGCAGTTAAGGGGTACATCAGAAGGAAAATACTGCAGATGAACATCTTTCAATTGTAGACCATGTATTTGGGAGTAGCACTGAATTTCTGATAGCCCTTAATCACCTTGTTAACCGCCTCCAGAAAGTCCTTCTCTGTCACCGTCTTGCGCCTTGCCCGGATTGCATACATTCCGGCTTCAGTACAGACACTTCTGATATCCGCACCTGAAAATGAAACATTTGATTGTAAACATCTTAAAATGATCTACGAAGAACTGAAACATGAAGTTAAAATGGTCTAGAGAGTTGAAATTACCTGTAGAATTAGGGCAGAGACGAGCGAGAAGTTCAAAACGGATATCTCTTTCGCAGTTCATGGTTCTGGTATGAATCTTGAAGATCTGGGTTCTGCTTTCCAAATCTGGCAAGCCAAACTCGACTTTGCGATCCAACCTACCAGGTCGCAACAAGGCTGGATCCAGAGTGTCTGGTCTGTTGGTAGCCATCAGAACTTTTATGTTCCCTCGGGCATCAAACCCGTCGAGCTGATTCACGATTTCCAGCATAGTTCTCTGCACCTCATTGTCTCCTCCGACACCATCATCAAACCGTGCACCTCCTATGGCATCTACTTCATCAAAGAACACGATGCAAGCTTTTTTAGAGCGTGCCATCTGGAAGAGCTCACGAACCATACGAGCCCCCTCCCCGACATATTTCTGAACAAGCTCACTTCCAATGACCCTAATGAAGCAGGCGTCGGTCCTGTTTGCTACGGCCCTGGCTAAAAGTGTTTTGCCAGTACCAGGAGGACCATAACATAGGACACCCTTGGGAGGGTCAATACCAAGCTTAACAAACTTCTCTGGGTGAAGCATAGGCAGCTCCACAACCTCCCGCATTTTCTCAATCTGCTCCTTACAACCACCGACATCATTGTAGGTGACATCTGGCTTTTCTTCCACAGTCATCATAGTGACACTCGGGTCAATTTTAGGAGGCAGTGGAATCTGGATTTGGTATTTGTTACGATCAACACCGACTCGCATGCCTTCTTCAATGTCTGTAGGTGAAACCTTGTCGCCTAGCCCGACAACAAACTTGGCAATCTGCTTAACATTTATGACATACTTTGCATCTTCGGTGTTAGGGTTGATAATCTTTGTGCATCTAGCCACCTGAAGAGGCTGCTCCTCCTGCATCATTTGCTTGTCGGAAACAAGATCCCACTGGCTAGGTGCAGCCAAACCAGTGTCCGACTCCTTGATCCCTGAGAAAAATCATCGATAAACAGAATGTCAATAAACAGAAAAGCCAATTATATCTCAGAATATGTAGGAAGAACAATTATATCAAGTATAAACCTCCATCTCCTCATAAAAACTCATCCTGGATGTTCTACACAATAGTAACTACTGTAATTTCCTACACTACCCTAACAATCTACGCTTTTATAAACTTAACAACAGTCTAATTCAAGGTATAGCTACTCAAAGGACCATTATCAGCCACAGAGCTATACCATACCAGATCCTAAAACATCGAGTTGTAATTCTGAAGAAAATCAAACAGATTAAAAGGGTACTTTCTAAGTTTCTTAGCTGTGATTAGCTGCATTTCTATTATCTAAACATTAAGTTGTGATTCTGGAGAAAATCAAATAGTATAAACAGGATGGTCAAGGAAACAATCATACCGCACAAATCCATGATCTTCTTCGACAAGGCCTTATTCTCTTTCTCCGTTTCCTTGATGCTTGTAGAGTAAGGTCCTAATCCCTGCATACGGAAATTCACAAAACATCAATCCCTAAAGCCTCAATTCATCCAGCTAACTCGCATATCTACAATCAACCACACACAGACACACACTAAGCAAGAATTCATCCTTTACATCTCTTTCGCACTGAAACCCTAAACCTATTGCAAGTTCATACGAAAACCCCTTTCATTCAAATTGAGATAAATCTTAAACTTAAGGGTTCTAAAACTGCAGCTGGAAATAAGCAAACTGCAGACGTTTACAAATCAAACTGAAGCAACTCCATAAGAATTCGAGCAAAAATATTAGATCTGTGGACTAAACGCAGAAGAAAAAGCCCTAATCGAATCGAAAACTCACATAGGTCTTAAGGAGTGCGATGTCGTCCTCGTCCAAAGGCCGGGGATTCTTCTCGTCCTTAATCTCATCTTCAACATCAGTCGGAGGTGGCACCATTGTTCGATGAATTCTTTGTCGTTGGGATTTTCTTTGGTATAAATTTTATAGCTGCAAGAACTTGTTGAGAAAGAAAGCTGGACTCTCTCTCTCTCTCTCTCTATAGCCCGGTCGGGGTATCTTGAACCGATTTATCCGAATCCGTTTTGGGTTTGGAGTATTAATTTTATCCAATGATTTTAGGCAAAGTTTTGAGAAAAATCGTCTTTTCAAAGTCTTAGGAAATACCGTTTTTCCATATGCATATGGAAAAACGTGTAATATTAAAATAATAAAAGGTAAAATGTGTTAGTTGCAATATTAAAATTTTATTATGCAACGTGTAATAGTTATCAAGTTTATAACCTGATTCATGCAAGCCGAAAATTTTATCTTCATCTCTTCTAATTTACACTTTAAACATTAGTTTTTACATAACTTATGGAAATGTCGTCTTTCAAGAGACGGACTCATGATTTTAAAGCGATAATTTGCAATAAGAGAATAAAATTGAGGGGTATATCAACAAATTATAAATCAATTCAATTTTTAAATGCAGTTTTTTCCCATCTAATTATTTTCTTAATTCTCATCTAATCAACTTTTAAGTTATGGAAACACCAACGTTTTAACTGAAAATTATAAATCACGATAAAAAATTTAGATTGCATTAATCGGATAATAAACTTATAACAATTTCAGGTTCCATAATAAAATTTTAATACTGTAATTAAAACCTTTTATATATCTATGATTATAATATAACACCGTAATGCTCATGGAAAGACGGTCTTTCTCAAGATTTTATCCTTCAAGTTTGATTAAATTATTTTAAGATTTTAAAAATTGTGCGATATTTTCCCTTCCAATTCGAGTTATTCAATATAATCCGGATTTGACCCGAAAACTAAATATCTAAAATAAATCAATTTAATTAGATTATTGCAACTAGAGGCAAAACTCTGCCATTGCAACTGTCATCATTAATCCACAGAGAATTAGGTCAAAATGCAGATTTTTACATTTAAGTAGGGATTTTCTGACTATAAACCTAGAGAGAGGAAAGACATGTTGCTATAGAGATTCACATTTATTACATTAAAGCAGTATTCTTGTCTTGCATTGCTTCTACAAATGGAAATTCACTGCAATCAGAGTACTGACTCTGATGAATGGTATGCTAAAACTACTTTGACAATCAAATTAGCTCTGCAAAATTTGTGGAAATGGATACTATCACCACCACAAAGAAGAGGTTTTAAAAACTTTCTGAAATTACAGTGATTGTTTGTACTTCAAGACATCCCTGCTGTTCAACTCGAATCTCTTGCATATATCCGATACAGATGTCTCACTCAGGCCATCATCATCGTCATCATCATCATCGTAGGGTTTGTCTCGAAGAAGCTTCTGCAGTTCTTCAGAAGGTTGCAACACCTACATAAGTCAAAGGTGATCATTGTGCGAAATACGAGCCAATTCTCAGTTTTCGTGTCAATGTGCAAAAAGTCGGGAGAAATTGTACCAAGGGAGATCCTGGAGATTGCTGATTTTGGTTCTCCTCAATCTCCTTGTCGGAAGATGACTCTTGATGGATGGAATTATCTGAGACTAGCTGAAGAAGTTTCTCACTTCCCTGAGAGTATTAATCAGTCAGTTACAACAAACAAATAAGAATGAAGGTTAGAACACTAGACATTGAACGATATCATATAATATTCGTCAAATGAATTAAGAAAACGGATTACATTCTGAAGATCATGATAGACTATCCCACCTTAAGAGCTCTCCAGTTGGAATATGATCGATATAAGATCCAAAAGAATGGAACGTTAGGTAATGGTAGTACCTGTGTAAGTGAAAAACATTGTGCATACGTTAATATCCAACGACAAATTGAACTGGAAAGATTCCATAAAACAGCCTCAACACAATGACATTGCACATACTGCTAAGAGAGATATAAGAGGGAGCAATGTGAGCGATCCATAGAAGTACATCTTGTGCACAACAGCTCCCCTGCAAATCAAGAAATGTGGTATTTAGTAAACCAGCACATGTAAAGAATAACACGTAGGAAATGAAATATTCAACACGACACGAACAGCAATTTTTACAAAAGTTAATCAGGGAAACAGATTGCAACTAATCAGTAGTAGAAAAGGAACCAAGATAGCCAGTAGCAAGAGGAAGAAAAAAAAAAGCACGGACAAACAAATAATCTGCAACCAGACCATTATGGCATATGAAATGATGCAAGAGCAAGCTAATGCAATGGACATATATATGATCTATGGGGCAGTTCACAAATGATGAGTGCCATTTTATTAATAAGCCTCGAGAGCTAAAAACTAGAACAGACATGATACAGACCTGATCATGCAATAAATTAAAGTTCATTGTTTAACAGTTTAGAAGTTAACTTTACCTGGAGGCGACATGCCGTATCCTTCTGCGAACAAGACGTGGATTTAAGCTGCAATACGAAAAGACAAGAACAGCCATGATTGGTTGTCAACGATAAAGCCTTTTCCTCAATTACATTTAAGATCCTTTTAGTTTATACCATCATTTACCCAAGTTATTGTAGCAAAGTCTGAAAATAATAAATAAAAAACAGTGCATGAATTTACACTGATTCAAGTCCCTTTCTTGTTGCAGTAAAATCTGATCATACTAGGGTATAACCAATCCCTAAATTCTTGATAAAAAATCAAACACGAGACCATCTGATAGGCCATAGCCAGAACCAGAACCAGAACCAGAAAAAGGATGAATAATAATCACCCTACAACATCTCGAATGCTTCCCTAAAGTAGAGTAAAACGACAGAGCAGCAGCTTCTACAATGTACACATCCCCAAATCTATACAATAAATACACTAAGACATGCTAGTGACACGAACGTGGAATCTGAAACCCTCTAGGCTTATTATTCTTTTTTCATCATCTTAAAAAAGAAGGAAAAAAAGCAGTAGGATAAAGTCCACCTGGAGGGGTATATGATTTCAGCAAGCTCAGCATCCTTAGGTATGGATTTCAAAAGAATCTCAGAAGGCTTTACTCTTGACAGAAGCTTCAAACCCAACCTGAAACCCCACAAAAAGTCTCATTACAACACACACATGAAATTTTCGAAAACCAAAACACAAAAACAATAAGAACAGTGCTAAAAGCAAGAAATCTACCCATGCATCTTGCTCTTAAGAGAACCCTCTGGAGCTTTCTCGAGCTTACTCCACGCCCCATTCATCTAAAAAATATCAAATTGCATTTAAAAACACACAAAGTTTACAACTTTAATGGCAGGATATTGGCAAGCTGAAGAGGGTTAATCGGAGGCACCTTGTTAGCGAAGAAATCAATGGTTATTTCTGCATTGGATTGAGAAGGCTTTGAATCAGCAGAATCCTGAGGACGAGCAGATATCATTCTCCAAAAATCCTTAAATGTGGAGGGAATTTGGGACGATGATTTAGAAGGGTCAATCGGCCGGGTACTGAAAACCCAATTCCTCCCCTTTATCGGAAACACAACCAATCTAACTCTGTTCATTTTGAAGAAATTCTTGCTTCCACGTACAAAACGAAAAATGGCGGATCAGTCTGAAGAGTAAATTTTTTATTACAAAGACTGGATTTTGATGAGAGCCCAGATGAGGTAAAACAGACTGGAGGATAAAAAAGGTACAAACTTTGAATCAAAGGAAGAAAAAATGGCAGAAGCGGCGGGCTCTTTTCTCCTCTTTGCTGAGCTTACTTCACTGGTAATTACTAGGGGTGAGAACGAACACGCACGTTCGTGAACAAGCTCGGGACCGGCTCGATTATAGCTCGGATCGTGATC
>JAUOBV010000010.1:11485449-11495870 GCA_032360425.1 Rubia occidens
CTCGAGCTTTGTGGCTTTTAATCGAGCCGAGCTCGAACACAAAACTTAGGCTCGAGTCGAGCTCGAGCCGAGCTCGAGCCTGGAATTTTTTTTTCGAGCCGAGCTCGAGCCCGGGGAAGCTCGGGCTCGGCTCGGCTCGATATCACCCCTAGTAATTACTGATGACGAAGAAGTCGTAGGCCTCACTCATAGAAAGCGTGGTTGATGGATCTTCCCTTATTTGAACATCGCTTAAATCGGTCATCTTGACTCGATAATTTCGTGCATTCCCTATTGGAATGATTCCATTTCAAATCAATCGATATTATTTTCGCTTTCACTTGAAAAAAATTAAAATGATAATAAAATTATCACATCAAAAATATGATCAGCGTTGGATAATAATATTATTACTGATATTACAGACTTATAAAAACATTGTTGATCACGTATCAGGTCAAATATATGATCATAGTTTGGAGAAGCGAGGGTATTTTATTTTCATTTTTGTGGGCATGAATGAGAGATCATCTAGTTCCAAGAAGATCTTAAAAATTGTTTATAAGGAAGTGGTAATCTTTTTTAAACTACCGAACACAAGTAGGAAGAGATAGAAGTGAAAGTAGTTCAATTTTGTGAAATGAACCAAAACTAACTGAACCACATGCACAGCTTCAGTCTTGATGTTATATAATCATATGTTCTGTTCTGCCAGATATTTGCATCTCTATATCTATTACACAAGTGAGTATACTTACATAGCTGAAGATGGTAGAACACCAAAGCAAAAACCTTTTAACAGCTTAACATACAAAAGAATACAAATCAAATTCAAAGAATATCAGTGGCAAATTGGCAATCCTTCGTCATTCTTCAGGTTGATAGGTAGGTTAAAGGGCAACAAAACCACCATTTTCTCCATTCCGATCACGGATATCTTCACCTTTGTCGCAGCGCAACAAATTCAGGTATTTGTTCATTCTTCTTCTGCCATGAAATTTGGCAATTCGCCTTGACAAATGTCTTCATCACACACAGATAATGATCCCCAATCTTTCCGAAGCCTCCTGATGTCATCTGTGAATGTAGAACCCGGGGTACCAATGAACACGGTTGACAAAGCACAGATAGTTTTATCCAGCATCGCTTCCACCTGTGAATTTGAAACAAGATAACAAGGAATGTATATAAGATTTTACATCCTACACCCAAACATCTCAGAAAACTCGAAAACTACTTCATATATGGGAAAGGCATGCCATCATTTCAACACGAAAATCTCCATCATGACATGTCCATACAACTCACCTGAGAATCACCCTCGAGGCCGTGTCTATACAGCAGAGCATCCCATTTCTCAGCTGAATTGCGCTGAGGCCTCTTTACGAGGGGTACAGGCTTCCCATTAACAAAGAGTAATGACTGTAGTAGACCAGTTTCACTATCTGCAGCATCTGTGGAAAGGTATATTACTGGAGTGTTTGCTCGTTCTACCACACGGTTGATGCAATCAGCTGCTTGTGGAACCGGGTAGAAGCAACTTGGTTGTTTAGCATTGCTGAGAGACAAAACCAGATACCATTAGAGATGGATGCAGCAAACAAAGATCATCACAACAAAGAATTCTATTTCGATTTTCATCAACAATTTTCATTTCCAGATAGTAGATTTTCAATTTTTCATCGCATTTGCTACAAGCATGTATCACTACGAAGGAAAAGAAGGATGAGACATTTACCAGAACTTCAGGAAACCATGTCTGCGAAAATGAAGAGCTACAAAATCCCTCCCCAAAAACGTCTGAACAAAACGCTGAGCAGTAAGCAAGATCAAACGACTGGGTTCAATGAGCGCTTTACACGAATGAGCAATAGGCCCTCCAGGCTGCATCACCCAATCACTCTCAACATCCGCAAAAAACACATCACCAATGGCAATAATATCCTCCTTAGCCGAGAATTTTGAAACCACATCCTGCACTGTCCTCTTCTTGGGACTCTTCACATCATCACTCCAGGGAGACTCAAGCTTCCCTCCAATCGAAACACCCGAAGATTTGAGCTTCTTCACCCGTTCCTCATCCATGAAGCATGGAACCGGTGAGGAGAAGTAACAGATGAACTTATCAATATGAACACGGCTGTTCTTCCTACTCTCTGAAAACTCCTCAAATGTGACCACTACTTTCCTCCCTACACACTTATTGATGTGATCAATATCCAGAACGCGATGGAATTCATAATCCACCTTAGAACTTGGGATCACCAGCACCCGATTCAGAATCGCCGCGAAGAACATATGCTTTTCTAAGCAAATCAAATGGTTGGACATCTGCCCCGAAACGCAGACGGCGAACAGGTACTTATCCGGGTCGGGTTTCCAATCGATTGTTTTCCTCTCGGAGAGCTTCTGATCCACCTTCCTACACCCGTTGACGGCGGGGTCCGTAACATTACCGTTGCCGTTATCCCAAACGGAATCGAACTGGTGCGAGGAGAGCAGGACCTGCTGAATCTGCTTGTTGAGTGAGATGTCGGTGATCAGATCGGCATTGCCAGTGCGGTTGTGGAGCTTGAGAAGCCCTAATTGCTGCTCTTTCAGGAGGTAGAGCGCGCGGAGCTCGGATTCGCGCATGCGGCTGATGACGGCGGATTCGAAATTGGAGCGGCGGAGGTCCGGGAGGGAGGTCTGGAAGAGGGCGCGGATGTCGGTGGTGAAGTAGAGGAGGAGGATGAGGAGGGGGAGGGCGACGGCGGCGAGAATGTAGCGCTTGTTTGTGAGGAAATTGGGGGCGGAGAGTAATCGGGGTTTTTCGAGGTGGAAGGTGGCGGAGCTGTGGTGGTTGTTTCTTCTCTCGTTCTGCTCGATGAGGTGGCGTTGATCTTCCTCGTCATCGGAGGAAGAAGCGGCGGCGGCGGAATGCGCCTCCATCATTGTTGTTCCTTTGCCGCGAAATCTGTCTCTCTCACACAGCCACGCAGTGAAAAGGGGTGGTGGAGTGGAGGTGGTTGAAGTGGCGGTTGGGGAATTTGATGTAATTACACTAACCGCCGGTTAGGAAAGCGACGTCGTACTGGTCAGGGATCCCCGATCTTAGAGTGACACTGTTATTTTGAAGATAAATTATTATAAAATAAATTTGGATTTATTTTAGTAAAGGCAATGAAAGCCATCAAATTAAGTAGGAGTACACGTACAATTTTTATATTGTACATCGAGAATAGTTGTAGATTGTATTTTTCACAAATTTATTTTAGGGGTGAAGGAATGATTCGATGCTAATAGACCGCTTAAAAATTATTCTTGATTTGAATAGGAGAAAAATAAAAGAAATACGAGATTTATGATAAATGAGATAGTAGAATTTTAATAAGTTAAGATTCTAATAGCCACCAGTTATATCGTTTCACTCAATAAATCAACTTGACTCTTAACTACGATTCATGATAAGTCTTACTGAAATTATATTTTATTTTTATGTCATATGTGTTTACTTTATTTTTACCTTTATTTTTAGAGCAAAGTGCAGATATAACACTACATAATAAGATAAAGTGCAAATATAACATTTTCAGGCAATTGGATACCGGATTTTGGTGGAAAGTCCAATTTACCTCTTACCGTCGTCATCACCTCTGCGCCTCCACCACTGGGGCATCTAGGGTTCCGCCTCACCCTATCCGCCGCCATCACCTTTTCTCTGCGCCTCCACCACCAGGCGCCGCCATCACCTCTGCTCCTTCACCACCGGCGTGTGCCTCTAGGGTTCCGCCTCCACCACCGGCCGCCGCCATCACCTCTGCGCCTCCACCACCGGCACGAATCGAGATTGCTTCTCCTTTCTTCAAATCCAACTCGCCTCCACCACCTCCACCACCGGCGCGAATTGGGATTGCTTCTCCTTTCTTTATATCCAACTCGCCGGTGAATCGGGTTGCTTCTCCTTTCTTCAAATCCAACTCGAGCTCGCCGGTGGGGTTAACTAGCGGATTTTTGGTCAACTGGCTGAGGGTATTATGGTCTTTACATGTCGGTCAACTGTCGAAAAATGTGAGTCAACCCCGAAAATGGTATCACAGGGTTATATTTGCGCTTTCATTCAATAGTTAGAGTTATATTTGCACTAAAAAATAACTCAGGGTTATATCTACACTCTCTCATTTGTATAATACCCTTATTTTTACCTTGTCTCTCTTTTGATTCTCCCCTGTTCTTGAAATTCGTGTAAAAGCTGTCCGTCCGTATTAGTCTTGATTCTTCCCTGTTCTTAATTCATTGAAATTCTTAGAACAAAGATTTAGAGTTCATTAATTGCGGTCTTCATTTCCATTAACAATGTCATCCTTTGTACTATTTGATATGTTTTTCTAAAAGTATTACGGTTTCTTTTCTTTTTTTTATGATAAAAGAAGAAGATGATAATTTTCACTCAATTTTCTTCTTACACCTCCCCTCCTTGTAATAATGTGCTAATACTAGAAGAATGGTATTGGATCTTGACCACATATGCATGAACTTAACATAGTATTCACCATAGTGACAATGATTAAGCTTACAAATCTTTGTTTTTTCACTTGAGGCTTGTTCTATTACATTTACATTGTTTGCACAGTACAATTCTTTCTTGCTTCCTCCAATGCCTAGTTCCGACAACCCTCAAGTTCCGACGTATGGTCCGTGAGTGGAAACCGGAGGACCATACGAGTATCTCCATTCGCCACAAGCCAAACACCTCTCGATCTCCACACTGTTGTCCAAAGTGCAGAACTTGCAAGACCACATCTTTGTTCGTGTCTTAGTTCCGGTTTCAACTGAGGAAACACCACCTTTTACTGTCCCACAGGCTTCACAGCTAAGTCCCAAGGGCTGCACAAAAGTTAGCATTATACGATGAACCCACAGTTAGGATTATACGAGGAATTTACAGTTACATGGAGAGCAGAAGCTCACCTGATTAAGGAAAGTGCAAGAGCCGCATTCCCACAATGGTCCAACAACATCACCAGAATCGCGTTTCGCAGAGGATTCAGTTCCAGTTTCAGCGCTTGAGGATCGTGTTTGAGGATCACCAGAATCGCGTTTCTCAGAGGATTCAAAGCTTTCCATGGATTTGGAGCAGCCACACCATAGGTCATCATGCAATCTCCTTTCAGCAGCCATTGCTGCGGCTTGTATTGGGGAAAGGGCTGATCTGATGGTGGTGTCTCCTCCTACCCGCCTCGGCCCTGATGGCAGCAAAGCTCCGCGCTTTGCTCGATTTTCAGCAGCAGCCAGTGCAGCTTGTCTGAGTGATGGCGGAGGAGGTTGTCGGGTAAACCCACCTAATCTCCTCCCCTGCAGATCGAATCCTTGCCCCGTGCCTGTAACTCCTTTTGCCATAAGATCTTCACATTCCTGCTAGGATAGCTACTTAATTATCGCGATCTAAAAGAGTCGATTTCAAGATCGCGCTAAACAAAACACAAGATGCGCAACAGCATGATTTCATATCGAACCAAGATGATGGAAATGGAATGGCTACTTATTTAACAAATGAACATTTCAAGATCATGCTAAGCAACAAACCCAATGAACCAGCTACTTAATTATTACGATCTAAAAAAACCGATTTCAAGATCGCGCTAAGCAACCCGTAATGTGTAACATAATGAGTTCATATTGACCCAAGATGATGGACATTGAAATAGCTACCTAATGAACATTTCAAGATCATGCTAAGCAACAGAACCAATGAAACAGCTACTTGATTATCACGATCTAGGAGTTCACACAAGCAAGCTAACTTTATTTAAAGAAGTCAATTTCAAGATTGCGCTAAGCAACAAGAGATGTGTAATGGCATGAGTTCATATCATATCAAACAAAGATCAAATGGACATTTCATTATCATATTGCTAAGCGATGAAACAGTTAGTTACCTTTCTGATTTCATCCAAAAGGTTGTAGAAATCAGCGTTATGTGGGCCGAATTCATTGTGGCAAAGCTCATGAAGCATGGTATCAAGGATGTGGTTGTAAGGGAAGAAATCCAGCTCATTGTTCTGCCGGCGCAATCTCAGCCTAACCTCTGCACCTCCTCCTATGTTCAGACCTAAAAGCGATGGATTCGCCGGACTGAAACCAGAAATCCCAATAAACAATTAACCAACTTCACCTCCAGAATAGAAGAAATGCTGCCACAAGATGAGATTTTTACCTGAATTCAGACAGAAGCCTGACTTTCCATTTTCGCTTCCGCATGATTGGCTGCACTTGTTTAGCCACTCTTTCAAGAATTTCCTTTGCCTCACTCTCTCTAATCCTTCTTAAGGGTTTCACTTCCCAGACCTTGTTAAGATCATTCAAATCCATCTTTCTTTTGGGGGAAAGGCCTGTTTATCAGCTGAAGCTGTGGAAGAATTAAGAAAACTCATAAGGTTAGCATTAACAACATAAAATTGCAGTATAATTTCATTAGATCATTTGATCAATCAACACAATTCATATACTGAGAAGCAATTCGGGAAGCTAATTTAATGATGCAGGGAAGATTCGAGAAGTACCTGGATGAAGGAAGAAGAAGATGAACAAAAACGTATGTCAACATCTCAATAATATGAAATGAAAGAAAAAAAGAAGGGAATTTGTGGTATAAATAGAAGGATAGAATTTTGAATAAAATGGACGGCCAAATTTTGGTGGGATTTGACTTGGGAAACAAGTCGCGACGGAAGCCGCCGGCCTCCGGCACCGGCGAGTGACGAGAGTGATGACGACAGCAGACCCAATTTTTGGGTTCTGAAAAATGGGCTCAGCCCAATTGATTGAAGGCCCATCTAATAAGGCCCGCTTAATTCCAGCAAAGTAGAAAGCGGTTAATAAGTCAAGAACATAACTGAAATTCCCGCGCAACTCTCTCCCGTGCACGCACACAAAAACACACACTGCTCTCTGCATTTCACCCAAACCCCGTGCTCCGCCCTGCGCAGCCGAATTCTACCACCAGCATCCTCGGAAACACACACACGGAGACAGTGATGTTATCAATAAATCTGTAAAAGCTAAATTCCGAAGCTTTCTTTCATCTCAAATGGCGGCATTAATGGCGCTTTCTCAGATTATCTCCATTTTAGCGGTTTTCGTGGTGATTTATTTGCCGAAATCGCAGGAACAGCAGAGTAAGTAAACTTTCTCGCCCTGTCATGCCATGCGAGAGGATTGCATTTATTGATCGGTTGCATTTTCATTTAATTTCTGTCGTTTTTTTGTTTCCAGCTCCGAGTTATATGGGCTTCGTAGTGAACGCGACGGAGATGCCTCTGGAGGACTACTACGACTACATCGTTGTTGGAGGAGGCACAGCCGGTTGCCCCCTGGCGGCGACGCTCTCGTCCAGGTTCCGAGTCCTAGTTCTGGAGAGAGGAGGAGTTCCGTACGAGAACCCTAATTTGATGGCGCAGGAGGGGTTTCTGGAAACACTAGTCGACGTCAACGTTTTCGATTCCCCAGCTCAGAGTTTCATCTCCGAAGACGGTGTTCCGAACGCCCGCGGCCGCGTTCTCGGCGGCAGCAGCGCCATCAACGCAGGATTCTACAGCAGGGCTGACCAGGAGTTCTTCAGCGCCTCCGGAGTGAGGTGGGACCCCGTTGTGGTGAACAGATCGTACGAATGGGTCGAGAAGGCGATTGTGTTCACGCCGGAGATCAAGAACTGGCAGTCCGCGGTTCGGGACGGGTTCTTGGAGGCCGGAATCAGTCCTTACAATGGGTATGTTCTGGATCATGTCTCCGGAACCAAGATCGGAGGTACTATATTTGATTCCGCCGGAAGGAGACACAGTGCGGCGGATTTACTATCCCTCTATGGTAATCCTGAAAACATCAAGGTGGCTGTTTATGCTACTGTGGAGAGAGTTCTCGTTAGCTCTACTCTGTCTTTCCCTGTCTTAACTCAATCAACAATTGGAGTTGTTTACAGAGATCAGATAGGGATATTCCACCAGGCCATGGTGAAGCCTAAGGGAGAAGTTCTTGTTTCCGCCGGCGCCATTGGAAGTCCACAGCTTCTGTTACTGAGTGGGATCGGACCAAGGCCCTACCTTACCTCATGGGGGATCCCTCTAGCCCATCACAACCCTTTTGTGGGGCAGTTTATGTATGATAATCCAAGAAATGGGATCTCATTTGTGCCATCATTGCCTCTGGAGCATTCTCTGATACAGGTGGTTGGGATTACTGATTCAGGGGCCTATCTTGAAGCTGCCTCTAATATTGTCCCCTTTTCTTCCCCTGCGCATAGCTTCTTCGCGAGGACTCGGCCGCGTCCTGTTTACTTCACTGTGGCCACCTTGATTGAGAAGATTGTAGGGCCGCAGTCGTCTGGTTCCCTGAGATTGGCATCCACTGATGTGAGGGTGAGCCCGAGTGTGAGGTTCAATTATTTCAGCCATCCCGATGATGTTGGGAAATGTGTGAACGGGACGAGGAAGATTGCTGCTGTACTCAAGAGCGTAGCCATGGATGATCTGAAGTCGTTTAGAATACTGGGGAGGAGGGATTTTAGGTACGTTGGATCAGCATTGCCTGCTGATCTGTCCAATGATGAGGTGGTGGGAGAGTACTGCCGGGAGACGGTGAACACGATATGGCACTACCACGGTGGGTGCCTGGTGGGGAAAGTGGTGGATAGGAACTTCCGAGTGTTGGGAGTGGCGGGGCTGAGAGTTGTGGATGGGTCCACGTTTGCAGTGTCTCCTGGAACGAATCCTCAGGCTACTGTTATGATGGTTGGCAGGTGAGTGTTTCCATGTTTGATCAACCTTGCATAGTATATGTGTTTTTTGCAATTTGTTGAATGATGTGGTTTGAGTGCAGGTATGTGGGATTGAAGATTCTGAGGGAGAGGATTAAGGAGAGCAGAACAGGTGCGTTTGGATAGAGGAAACCTTGTTTGTTTGTCTGTGACATTTCATGTGGCTCTATACATCGGGGAAAGAAATGAGTGAATGGGACTGCTGTGGCGTATATTGGTGAATAAAGGAAGGATTGTTTGTGATGAGCATATTGTTGCTGGGAAAGGTAGGGCAGGAATGAAGTTGTATTATTGAATGTTTGATAAATGAGAAACATAAAGGGTGAAATAGGGCATATGTCCTGTTCGAGTGGTAAATAGTCTGCATCTGAGTAGGTGATATGCAGGCTTCTTGTGACCACTCCTCCTGATAGGCTTATATTCCTCTGCCACTACTGAGCTTTAACCTTAAACTTTGTTTTGGGGTTTAACAAGAAATGAAAAGAAAAAGATGGATTATTCTTGGGTTTGGGTAGTGGACAAAATAATACAACTCCACGTTCTGAATCTATAGTATAGTATACTGTTGAGAGAATATTGTTTGATGATGGAAAAGTCGTTATAAAAGCGCCACAATCAGTGTCCTTCTCAAAATTATTAAAATTGGAATTGTCTACTTACTAAACTACTCCCTTTTTTAAAAAAAAATTAAAACCGTCATAGACGGGGTTTGGAGGGTGTCCTTCCCTTTCCATTAAGCTCATATGTTGCCAAATTTTGGCTATTGTTGCCCGAAGGCTTACATCAAGTTGCCCGAAGGCTTATGTCAGTTGCCCGAAGGCTTACAATTTGTAAGATTACAGAGCTATTCCTAAAGATATTTCTAGAGTAAAACATCTCTGTATCTAAATGCCGGTAACAGCATATCTAAAAACTAATCTAAAAAATAAAATAAAAGAAGGGATAAATAAAGATAATAGTCGTAGACAGCAGCGTTCTAACTAATCCTGGTCTGACTAGAAAAAACTACATGCTGGCTACAATATTGGACTGATGATCTTGAATCTGAAATCTCTTCCCAGTCAGTCTCATTAAACATTATTCGGTCTCCCCTCGAAGCTAGTACGAGACTTTTTAGGTTGTTTTCCCATAATCAAGGCATTTGTAAATTTGTCTAATAAGAATTGAACGAGTAAACCAGCCCGTTTGGTTTACAAATATAATTTGAAAATAGAATCGTCAGAGAGTAAGTATTAAAACTACTTCTGACTCGGATTTCACCTATCTGAAGTACTTCTTGATGTTTTATAAGTAAATCACAGTATGAAGTACTTCTTGATACGTTTCTTAGGTTTTTCTTTTTCCCCATTTTCTTAAAATCTAAACTCAATCACAATATTTAGTAGTTCTTACCTATTTCTTATATTTGCACATTTACTTTTACACATAAATTTATAATAACTAGAATAAATACAGAGTGATATGAATCTCCTTACGAACACTCTAATTTTGTGGAAATTGGATCTTTAACTTGGATGGAAGTTCGCCCAAACCACACAAGTTGCACGAGAAGCAGCGTCTAGCCTGCAGGGTAAACTCAACTCGACTTCTAAGCGTCTAGCTCGCAAGGTACACTTAAAAGGTTTCTCTATAAACGTCTAGCCCGCAGGGT
>JAUOBV010000010.1:11509947-11523960 GCA_032360425.1 Rubia occidens
TTCACATTGTTGACTTAGTGCAACAGCCATTAATGAAATGTGCATTCTCATATTCCAACATTAATGGTGGTTGTAACCTGTACATAAGTGGTGGTTGTCTCTTTGGAGGAAAATCGGCCTAGACTTGAGTGGTATATATGACACAGAATTGTTTATTCCCCCGTCCCACTCTAAATTGCTTATCTCACATAATATTTTTATTATTTATACATAAGTTTATATTTAGTGCCAAAGTTTACAAAGTTTGACTATCAAAAATCAAATAAGAGCATCCACAACGGTAACTCTTTAAACCCAATTTTCTTAAATAAGGATCAAACGTATTTATTTTAGAAAATATTGAACAATATATATTTTATATAAAATATTATTAAGGATGAGAGAATAAACATGTTTGTTTTATATTTATATAAATTAATACATATATATTTTTTTTATTTTGCATGATATTGATATTTTATAAATTATACATATTTTTTTATCACAGGTGATCTGGCGCTAGTGAAGTGATTATCAAATATCAAAATTGTTACACTTAAGAAATGTTCCTTAACTCCACTATTATTATGAATGTTCTAAGCAATTTAGAGTGGGACGAAGAGAGTATCATGTAAATTAATTAGGAAATTGAGAAGGGTAAAAAAATGTAGTATTTAAATATGGTAGAGAAACAAAAATGAAAGGGAAAGTGTTGGGAAAGACTGTATTTCCATACATGGAAAGACGAGGTTGAATTAGAAATATACAAAGGTAAAAATTTTAGTTGTAATATTGAAAATTTATTATGCAACATACAATAGTTATAGGTTTATGATCCTATTAATGCACCCAGAATTTTATCTTGATTTATTCCAATTTGCAGTTTAAACTTTAAATATGAAATATTTATCAATTAATTTCTTACCATTATACGTATAAAAAAACATACTTTCCATTATGAAAAAATATTTTTTACTTTTAAAAACACACACAATATATATAGTACTGTATGTTTAATGCCTTACATTTTCTAAAAGTATACATTTTTATATTTGATAAATAATAAATTTTAATAAGACTAAATTTTTTTTAGTCTTATTAAAAGAGGTTGGGGTCATAAATTGACCGAAATTGTTTGTTGGAGGTATGAAGTGTTTACTTTATTTGTTAGGGTAAAAAATTAACCATTTGACATTTGTTAAGGCCATAAAAAATAATCTAGTCTTCTATAATTCTAACTCAACCCCACTTCCCCCATAATTTAGTTTTGTGAATTAGAGAAAATAGTGCAGAGTTATAACAACATCAACGTCAGTGTGTGAACGTGGTGTTTATACTTACGAATGGCCTCACTACCATAAATGGTGCCTGCGTTTTTTTGCCCTTATCATCACAACGAAAAGAATGCATTTTAAATTGAGATACTCTAGATAGAAGTAGAAGGAAGAAGCATTTGAAAGTTGTTAAAATAATTAATATATCACTAAAATCTTTTTGTCATTGCTTTGTGGTCTTCTCCAGTTCTCCGTGTCAAAAGAAGTAAACTGTTGTCTGAACATTGAACTCAGGAAAAGTTTTCTTCTTTTTCTCTAACAACAAACAACACTGAAACTCTGAAATCCAAACCACCCATTTATGCTATATAAAGGTGCAAAGCTCACTCCTTTCAGCTCACAAGCCATTTGAGTCTTCTTGCTTCTGCTCTGTTCATCCTACAAACCAGTAAAGTTCCAATCTTTGCACAAAATTCCTCATTTCCTTGCATCCCAGATGATTTTCTTGATTATGGGTTCTTGATTTTGTATCCACTCTCTTGCATCCCTCCTTTTTTCTTGTACTTTCTATAAAGAAAATCAGAATGGAAATGCTAATGCATGTGATTTTTTTGTTGCACTTCTTCTGCTTCTCTGCATCTCTGTATGCTGTAAATCCATTGAATTCAGATGGAAAATCCCTATTGTCATTACTTAGACAATTCAATTTCACTCCCCCATCCCTCAAATCAAGCTGGGATGCTTCCCATTCCAGCCCTTGCTTGTGGTCTGGAGTTCAGTGTGATCGCAAGGCTCAGTTTGTGGTTTCCCTGAACCTGTCTTGCTGTGGTGTTTCAGGACAATTGGGGTCTGAAATTGCCAACCTTAAACACCTCACATCACTTGACTTCAACACTAATCATCTTTCTGGTTCAATCCCTCCTGAAATAGGGAGCTGTGAGCTTCTCCAGTATGTGGATCTTTCAGGCAACCTCTTGTCTGGAAAGATACCTCAGAGCATTGGGAATTTGAAGAATCTGCAGTACTTGGACTTGAGTGAAAACTCTCTGAATGGTACTATTCCTGAATCCTTGTTTTCGATTCCTGGTCTTGATTCGATTTATCTTAATAACAATAGGCTTACTGGTAGCATTCCATCAAGTGTTGGTAGAATGAGTGATCTTACTGTTCTGTGGCTGTTTCAGAATGATTTGTCTGGTAGCATTCCTTCCGAAATAGGAAACTGTTCTTCCTTGCAAGAACTTTATTTGAATATGAACCGTTTTAATGGCTCACTTCCTGAGAGTTTGGATAATCTTGAGCATTTGGTATACTTTGATGTTAGCCGAAACGATTTGGAGGGCAGCATTCCGTTTGTTTCTGGTAACTGTAAAGAGTTGGATACAATGATTTTCTCCGACAATGGATTCAGTGGAAGTATTCCATCTGCTTTGGGGAACTGCAGCAAACTTACAACCTTTGCTGCATTGGATTGTTTCTTGAGTGGTCCAATTCCTTCGTCGTTTGGCCAGCTTCAGAAGCTGGAGATGCTTTATCTTGCTAACAACAGTTTGTCGGGAAAGATCCCACGAGAGCTGGGAGGATGTAAGTCCTTGGTTGAGCTGAGAATGCACGCTAACCAGCTTGATGGGGAAATTCCGGAGGAGATAGGGATGCTTCGGAGTTTGAAGATCCTGTATCTTTATTCCAACAGTTTTACAGGTGAAATCCCGTCGAGTTTATGGAGAATTCCTGGCCTTCAGGAGGTTTGGCTGTACAAGAACAATCTTTCTGGAGAGCTTCCTACAGAGATCAATGAAATGAAGCAGTTGAGGAATCTGTCTTTGTTCGATAACAGTTTCAGTGGTGTTATTCCTCGAGGGTTTGGAATCAACAGCAGTTTGGAGTATCTGGATTTCACTAACAACCGCTTCTCAGGAGATGTTCCGCCGGATCTTTGCCATGGGAATCAGTTGAAGAGGCTTACCTTGGGGAATAACAGTTTCCGAGGTAGCATTCCTTCTGATCTCGGGAGTTGTTCGAGTTTGACAAGGCTTATTCTGAAACAGAATCAACTTGAAGGTGTCATTCCCAACTTTGTTGAGAATCCTAACCTTTTGTACTTGGATCTCAGTGAAAATCACTTGATAGGAGCATTGCCTTCGAGTTTGGGGAACCTTTTGAATATCACCTTCATTGACATGTCGATGAATGAGCTTTCGGGGCCTGTGCCCTCTGAGCTGGGAAGCCTTGTGGAGCTTCAGAAGCTAAATTTATCTCATAATAAGGTGGATGGTGAACTGCCATCTCAGCTGTCAAGATGCGATAACCTATCGCTTCTTGATCTCAGCAACAACTTGTTGAAAGGCTCGATTCCGGATTCTTTAAGGAGCTTGACAGAGCTAACCACCTTGGATTTGAGCAGGAATGGTTTTGAGGGCGGTGTCCCTCCATTTTTGTTCGAGCTGAATAAGCTCTCATTCTTGCATCTTGGAGGGAATTCGCTAGGTGGGAGCATTCCTTCATCTGTTGGGAAGGCGGCGCTGAATATGAGGTCATTGAATCTAAGCAGCAATGGATTAGTTGGCCAAGTTCCGGTTGATCTTGGGAGTTTGGAAATGCTCGAGGAACTGGACTTGTCAGCAAATCATCTCTCCGGAAGCTTAGAAGTTCTTGAAAACATCCATTCGTTGGTGTTCCTCAATGTTTCACAGAATAATCTTTCTGGTCCGATACCAGACACATTAGTACAGTTCCTGGCCTCATCTCCTGCTTCATTCAATGGCAATGCAGGCCTGTGTGTCAATGGCGATTCGAGCTTTTTGAGGCATTGCGAGCTTGAGTCAAGTATCAAAAGGCGGCACAGTAAGTTGGGAATCGCAATGACAGCACTTGGTTCGCTTGTACTGTTCATTCTCCTACTCTCAGGGATTGCGTACATGTTCCTGTCGAGGAAAGGAATGAAACAGGAGAATGCAATCGTGGCCAATGAAGGGGGTTCTTCCCTGCTCAACGAAGTGATGGAAGCCACAGAAAACCTGAGTGATCGGTATATTATAGGGCGAGGCGCCCATGGAATTGTCTACAAGGCTGCATTGAGTTCTGGCAAAGTGTATGCTGTGAAGAAGATTTCCTCGGCTGGGCTGAAAACCGTAAGAAACAACAGCATGGTCAGAGAGATTCAGACGATTGGAACTGTGAGGCACCGGAATCTTGTCAAGCTCGAGGAGTTCTGGTTCAGAAAGGAATATGGCTTAATCCTGTATAGTTTCATGAAGAATGGCAGCCTCCATGATGTTCTTCATACCGGGAATCCACCTCGCCCGTTGGAGTGGAGGATTCGCTATAGGATCGCGCTTGGCACGGCCCAAGGGCTGTCATATCTTCACTTTGACTGCGAGCCAGCGATCGTGCACAGGGATGTGAAACCGACGAACATTCTTCTGGATTCTGATATGGAGCCTCATATATCAGACTTTGGTATTGCTAAGTTTCTTGATCAGTCCGGCTTTGCATCTACAATGTCTTCATCTGTCACAGTTCCTGGAACCATCGGCTACATTGCTCCAGGTCTTACAACATTTCTTGATTATGAAGTTTATGACTGATCTTATAGGTTTAACAGCATTTCTTTATTAGTAAATGTCTTGATTATGAATTTTATGAGTGATCCTACAGGCTTTACAACATTTCTTGATTAGTTAATGTCTTGGTTATGGATTTTATGACTGATCTTACAGGTTTTACAGCATTTCTTGATTAGTTAATGTCTTGATTATGAATTTCATGACTGATCTTACGGGCTTTACAACATTTCTTGATTAGTTAAAAATGTCTTGGTTATGAATTTTACGCCTGATGTTGCACGTCATTCGTGGTTGCAGAGAATGCTTTTACAACTACAACGAGGAGGAGCCGGGAGTCAGATGTGTACAGCTACGGCATTGTTCTCCTCGAGCTGATCACAAGAAAGATGCCCTCGGATCCTTCCTTCAGTGGGGATGGCGATATCGTGAGCTGGGCTCGCACTGTTTGGAATGAAACGGAGGAAATCAGGAGCATCGTTGATCCGGGGCTCGGACAAGAACTCATTGATTCTGGAGTGATGGACGAGGTTACTGATGTTTTCCTGGTTGCCCTGAGATGCACAGAGAAGGAGTGGAGCAAGAGGCCTTCCATGAGAGAGGTGGAGAAGAGACTGGTGGAGTTATCCTCCTCCAAAGGCGGTGGAAGCAAATCTAAGTAGGGTTTAGGAAGAACAAATTTGTACAGTTTGGAAGGAAGAAGTTAAGGTTTCTGATTAGAGACTTTTACAGTGTAATACTATATATCGAGTCAACTTTAGCGGATTAGGTTAAGTTCTGTTTGATCAAATAAAACGGCTACTTTGTACGGTTTAGGAGTTTTGACCTAATCGATCTTCAAACTTGTCGAAGACTAATAGGTTCAAGTCAACCATAAAAATCTGACTGTCAAATTTTGTTAGTAGAACAGGGTGTCCAAGAGAATGCTGATCACACAAAAGTATACAGCTGTCCCCACACAATGACTTTTAAGGATTTGGAAGTTTGCTCACTTACATTACAAACATTATTCATAATTCTGGTACGTAAAACCAGCTTAACCAGCAGCCTTTGCTAAATTCCAATTCTTCTGAGATATTCAAGAATCTTGAAAGAATAAGAACAAGAACTTCAACTTCTCTGAATTGATTTTGAGGCCAAGATGAAGAATAATCTAGTGTGCATAATCTTCTGTGTTGTTTGGTTTGCACAAACTGGGAATTCTGCTGCTAGGGTTGTTGATGTCGGCGTCATTCTTGATTCGGATACTTTAGTTGGAAAGATCACCAGAACTTGCATGAACATGGCACTTGAAGATTTCTACACCACTCATAAAAATACAACGTTTAAGGTTGCCTTTCACCTCAGAGACTCAAAATCTGATCCTGTTGAAGCAGCCTCTGCAGGTATTCGAAAACTGCAGTTTTTGTAGGGTTTTTTTTTTGTTTCAGTTTCCATGGAATCTAAGTTCTGTAGCTTTTGTTTGATGCCTCCAGGTATAGACCTTCTGAAAAATGTGAAAGTACAGGCCATTTTAGGTCCTCAGAGGTCGACAGAAGCAGATTTCGTTATCGATATTGGTACCAAAGCGCAAGTTCCTGTCATTTCTCCGGCCACGAGTCCATCGCTTTCTCCAAAAGAATCTCCATTCTTCGTTCGAGCAGCGCATAGGTCATCGTTCCAGGCTGAAGCCATAGCAGAGATTATCCAAGCTTTCGGATGGAGAGAGGCTGTTGTAATGTACGAGGATAGTGATTATGGAAGTGGAATAGTCCCATTTCTAACTGACTCGCTGTTAGAGAGTAACACCATTGTTCCATATCGAAGTGTTCTGTCTGTTTCGGCTTCTGATGATCAGATTCTTGGAGAGCTCTACAAGCTAATGACAATGCAGACTCGGGTTTTCGTCGTGCATCTGTTGCCTGCTCTTGCTTCTCGGGTATTTCTGAAAGCGAAAGAGGTTGGAATGATGGAATCGGGTTATGCGTGGATCATCACGGAGTCTCTCACGAGTTTGCTGGATTGTGTGAACTCTACTGTTGTAGATTCAATGCAAGGTGTTCTTGGATTGAAGCCTTATGTCCCTGAATCAGAGAAACTGGAGAAGTTCATGAGGAGTTTTCGCAAGAGGTTCAGACAAGAGAACCCTGAGGAGGATAACTTTGAGATCAATGTTTACGGGTTGTGGGCGTATGATAGTGTGACTGCATTAACTATGGCAGCAGAGAGGATCGATAGCGCGATTTTCGTGATCAAGAGAGGCAATTTAGTAGAGGGATCAAACCTTTCTGAGTTGAATGCATTAGGAACTTCAGAAATGGGAGCTGAGCTTATCAGATTTCTTCGCGACACGAGATTTAATGGATTGAGTGGCGATTTCCACATTGCAGATGGACAGCTTCAGCCGCGAGCTTTTGAGGTTGTGAATGTGGTTGGAAAAGGAGAGAGGAGAATCGGCTTCTGGACTAGAGAAAATGGCATTTCAAAGCGACTTTCGCAGAAGCCTGAGGTTAGGACAAACAAGGATAACCTTGGCATTGTGTTCTGGCCAGGAGAATCTAGGATCATTCCTAAAGGCTGGGAAATACCAACATCTGGTAAGAAGTTGCGCGTTGGAGTTCCCGTAAAGTATGGTTTCGAAGAGTTCACTAAGGTGCAATTTGATCCCAAGACTAAATCTGTCATAGTTGTAACTGGTTTCTGCATTGAAGTTTTCAAAGAAGTCATGTTGTCCCTTCCTTACGCTATCGCGTATGAGTTCATTCCATTCGAAATCCCTCATCACGACGCTGTTGGATACTACAATGATCTTGTTTACCAGATATATCTAAAGGTAACATTCTTGTTCATTACATGTTCATTTGAATCATTTGTTTGAGTTCTGCTAAAAGTTTCTTGTTTTTTCAGAACTACGATGCTGTGGTTGGTGATCTGACCATCTTAGCGAATCGATCCAAATACGTGGACTTTACGTTGCCTTACTCAGAATCTGGTGTCACGACAGTGGTCCGAATCAAGGATGATGAGAGGAAGAATGCATGGATTTTCATGAAGCCACTCACTACTGAACTGTGGGTAACTATAGCAGGCTTTTTCATCTTCATTGGATTTGTCGTGTGGGTGATTGAACATCGCGTAAATGTGGAGTTTCGTGGTCCTCGACGCAAGCAAGTGGGAATGGTATTCTGGTTCTCATTCTCAACTCTCGTCTTTGCTCATAGTAAGTGACTACTCCTACTAAACATGGTCTCAAAAGAGTCCATTTTTTAATGCAGTTTATGGTGTTTGGTTTCAGAGGAGAAGGTTATAAGCAATTTGTCGCGATTCGTGTTGATAGTTTGGGTGTTTGTGGTGCTAGTTTTGACATCAAGTTACACAGCAAATCTGACATCAATGCTGACAGTACAACAGCTTCAGCCAGCTGTGACTGATCTTCAAGAACTCGTGAAAAATGGCGATTACATAGGCTACCAAACAGGATCTTTCATCACAGAACTGCTCAAGAGCAAGAAGTTTGATGGGTCCAGGTTCAGAAACTACAGCACATTTGAAGAATACGACGAAGCACTGTCCAAAGGCAGTAGGAATGGAGGGGTGGATGCCATTGTCGACGAGCTTCCTTACCTTCACCTCTTCCTCAACAAGCATTGCAACAAGTACATCATGGTTGGTCCAACCTTCAAAACCGCGGGCTTTGGATTCGTGAGTTTTCTTCTTCTTTTTACTGATCCACGATCGCTGCACTGTCATTTCAAGAACTAAAACTCATTGGTTTCTGAAATCAGGCATTTCCAAAGGGATCTCCATTGATTCCTGATGTTTCACGCGCGGTTTTGAATGTGACAGAAGGAGATAAGATGGTGAGGCTAAGAGAAGAGTTTTTGGGAGATGAATCATCTTGTGTGAGGGAGAATGGAGACGTGGCTACCTCAAATAGCAGTCTTTCATTGGACAGTTTCAAAGGGATTTTCCTGATTGCTGGATTGTCTGCTGGATTAGCTCTTGCTATATTCTTCGCAATGTTTTTGCACGAAAACAAGGCAGTTCTTGCATCTGAGGATTCAGTCAAGAACAAACTTTATGTCCTCACTAGAAGCTTCAATGAAGATAGAACACAATCTTCATCAGCTACCATTAAGAATGAAGCAGATTCAACTACAGATGTTACAAATAGTATTAGCGAAATCCCGTTAGCAACTAGTTTTTATCATCATCACTCTGATCAGGATGAAGGTTTATCTTCTGTACCAATATCACAGCCCGCGAGTCCAGTTCGCGATGTTATCATCATTCCACAGACTATAGAACAAAGATAATGGACTAATGGTAATAAACTAATTGTTACATTTTACATTTTTGCTGCCATTTTTCACTAGTTTGGGTTGGAAAAGGAAGTTGATCATGTCCTTCAAGCTTTCTGATGAGTACTTCGCGTCCTTCGCGACATATTCTTCTTCGTGATCTTCGTAGTTTGGGGTGTATTTCTGCAAGAAGCTCTCATAGCTAGGAATCACAGCCTGAATGATGAGATATCGCGTTTGCAATCTTAGCCCTTTGTCAGAAATCACCCAACATATCTGTTTAGTGTACATTTCCTCAAATGCGCTGTTGAATTCATTGAGTCTCCTTCTCACGAGTTCGCGATCAAATGCTCTTCCACCTGGGAACAGAATCAGGCCATCTTCGCGTAGAAATGACGCGAGTTTTTCCCAACTCTCTCTTAAAAACACAGAAAGGTAATGCTCCATGTCCTCTTCGTACGCCATGATCCATTTTTCTCCCATTATAACAGCAACCTTTGTTGCCTTCATTTTCTCGCAGAAGTACCAGTAGTTGTTCATCCTGAAGAAACACGAAAGTATGCTGTCATCATAAGCTTTGCTCCACGCTTGTAGATTCAGCTCGAGCGCTCTCACAATGTGTTGGATTTGGCTCGAGAGAATCCCTTCATTGAACTCGAGTCCATTCCAACGACAATGTATCTCAAGAACATCGAGCAATGTGGCCCGATATTCATCATCCTCGAGCAATACATTGCAGAAATCAGTAACAAAGCGAACCAGCCTTGGAACGCGGCCATCTAGAGGTGCAGCAGAAGCCCTTTGCTCTTCAACCTGAACAGAAAGATCCCAGAAGATTTCACACGCGCCATTGATGACTTTCTCTATGAGATCCCTTGTCTGAGTTTGAATTATCTGACAGGAATTCACGATGAACAGCCTGTTGAAATCAGGTCTCAGCTTGTTCAGAGCTGCGAAGATTTCCAGCAGCTTGAACAACTTGATTGCTTCCTTCTTGGCTCGAGCAATCGTGTTCCCGAACTTGATGAAATCGAAGAATCCAGAATTAAGAACAATAGCTGCAAAGCACTCCATCCCAAGATCATCGCCATGGAAAACTTCGTGGCAAAGCCTGAACTCGATCTCAAACAGGTGTTTCACAGCGAAATGCAGGTGAGTTCCCCACTGATCAATGTAGGATTCCAGGATCTGAACACTGTCTGATTCAAACAGTGATAACTGAAGATAATGAACATCCTGACATTGCAATGCTGTTCTTACATTCGAAGTACTAACCTCGATAAACACAGATGCCAACCTCTGAACAAGATTACTGTCCTTAAATCTCTCCATCATTGCATGAATCTTGCTCATATCAGAAACAGGAAACAAAGGGGAGGCTTCAGAATCCAAGCGTGATGGAGAAAAACTGTCTTGCATCAGGATCCTCCTGAATTCAGCCTCCAGCTGATCGAAAGCTTTTGCAAGAAACCCGTCGTTATTCCCTTGGACCTGAAGCAGGATCTTCATGGCTCTCTTCAGGACAAGAACATACCATTGATCATGGTCGGGCGGGGCATTCAGAAACTGCAATGCATCTTGCAGCCAAAGCATCACCAGCTGGCTGTTATCCTTCAGAAGCCTCTCAGCATCCAAAATCCGGTTCAGATTCGCGAAATATTCGCGCAAATCATCACATTCTTCGAGGGAAGTGCTCAGGATGGAAGCCTGAAGCTCCTGGATGACAAGAAAGATTCTGAGAATGGAATCAGCAGGGCCTAATGCTTCGTCGACCTGACTTCCAACCTTGTAGAGAGTGCATTTCCAGGCAAAATCATTGAAACCATCTTTCATCAAGTCCAATCTTTTCTTGGTGTTCTCCATATTTGCACCATTTTCTTCAATGACATTGTCCATCTCCCTGGATTTCTCGAGGCTTTCGCGCAGAAAGTCGCGAGTGGAAACAAGATTGGCCATGTTCATCATCAAAAACAGCCGAGTTTTTCCCTTTCCCTTTCAATGTTGTAGTACCATATAGTTGAGATTGGTTGAAATAAAGCGAGAATTTTTCCAAATTGTTTTAACTTTGCAGATGATATTCTTAACCATACTCAACCAAAAACTGAGTAGTAAAAGGCAAGTCCAAGAACAGATGGACAGAACTTGACTGGCAGGCAAAGTAAACTGTTTGATTTCTTGAACCTTAATTTAATTTCAGTTCCAAAAACTGTCACATTTTGTACTATGTTTGGAGTCATTGTTTACAGTTTATGGTTTTAACCAAAATGGATCTGATCCTGATGTAAGGGTTGGTGGTTTTGTGTCACTCTCGCATAAGAACATGGTCCTTTTTCTTGGAAGAAAATGTGCACTTTTTACGTTATTAAACATGACAAAGAATGTCTTGTGCAGTTCATTACCTACCAAAATAAGAAAGGTGATCTTTTGCCATTATTCTGTCGAGATTTTGGTGAGTTCTGATATCCAAACGTTGACCCAGAAAAAGGAGACCGATTTTCGTGAAATACAAATTTATATTAATTGGGGAAATTATTAATTATCTAAAACTCTAGCGGCAATGTATAATTTTCCTAAAGGGACCACTTATTAAATTCAAGAGATTATTAATTGGGGAAAGTTTTAATTTTCTGAAAATCTAGTGGCACTACGTAAATTCAAGAGGCCAGTTTCCTTCTTCATAAACCCTAACTTAAACCTCCGTTAAACCGCCAAGACGTTCACTGCCTGGCGACCCAGCTCCCCCCGCGCCACCTCTCACCACCGCCAACGACTCTTAAGTAAGTAATGAAAGTCCGCTCCTTTGCATTCATTACTCGCATTTCATGTTGTGTTATACGGATTCTGTTTCTAGTGATTTATACTAGGTAGAATCATCATATATCCGTTTGTTTGTCGAATTTGAAGTGTTTTAGGTACATGGGTGGTTGAATAACTAGTGTTGTGTTGATGTAAGATGATAAAGCTGACACCTTTTTCTGTGCAGGCTTGCTACTGATTTGTATCAATGGGGGCGCGTCCTAATAAGAAGCAAAAGAAAGCAGCAGGGCCCGCTGCACCTGCCAAGCAAGCTAAGATGGATAGTGATTCTGAGGAGTTTGAAATGTCTGATGAACAGCTGGGAGCTGATTCTGACTCCGATCTTTCGTCAGCCGGAGATGATCCTTTGGCTCAGGACATCTTGGTAGGAAGTGGTTCAGAAGGAGGTAGGCATTTTGCTTGGTTTCCGTTTTAGTTTACTTGTGTTTGTCGTGCATTTCTGTTGTGTTTTAACTTTTGATATGTTTGTAGATGAGGGTTTAGTGGAGGATTTGGATGAGGATGTGGACGTGGAGGATTCTGATTCAGATGAGTCTGAGGATATTGAGAAGAAGTCCAAAGCTATTGATGAGGAAAGGGAAAGGGCAGAGGAGGATGGAGAAGCTGAGCTGCAGCTCAACATCAAGGAGCAGGAGGACGAGTTCAGATTGCCGACCAAGGAGGTTTAGTTTCTTTCGTTTTTGTGGTTTGGGTGGATGATTATTTTTCTTGTGTTTTGTCATCCTTGTTTACTTGGTGATGTTAGGAATGGATGAAAATGTTAACTTTTGAATTAATTATAGGAGCTTGAGGAAGAAGCCCTCAGACCCCCCGGATCTTTCCAATCTTCTGAGGAGGATACGATCGAGTAGGTTTCATTTCCAGTCATGATTTTCTTCTTCCATTTCTATTAGTTCTTAAAGCTGACCTCTTACATTGTATTATAATATTGCAGCTCATACTGTGCTCTTGAATTTTAAACATTTGAGGCAGGAAGGAGTGACTCGCAAAGATTACACAGATCAGCTTCCGTTGGATTTAGTTTCATACTATGGGTACAATGAATTTCTCATTGGAACTCTGATGGAGGTGATTTGTTTAATTTATCTTTTTCTATTTAATAATATGTATTGTTTCTTCATTTTCCTGTTACTCATTAAAAATTATATGCAGATTTTTCCTGTTGCTGAACTGATGGAGCTTATTGAAGCTTTTGAAAAGCCTAGGCATACGTGTCTCCGTACAAATACGCTGAAAGTATGATGAAATTTTACATGGTTTCTGAATATTTGTGTGTTGTTATTATCTGCTTGTAGTATATTCGTTCTTCTTAAACCATAATTGGGCTTCCAATATAGACTCGGCGCACGGATTTGGCTGGCGTGCTATTAAACAGGGGTGTCAACTTAGATCCTTTGAGCAAATGGTCAAAAGTAAGAGTCACGTGTATCTTACTTAGCACACACTTTTAATTTGTTTTCTTGCCATGGACTGTTATTTGAGGCCAAGATTTCTAAAAAAATTCTTAAATCCTTAGGTTGGCTTGGTTGTCTATAACACGCAAGTTCCAATTGGTGCCACTCCCGAATACATGGCTGGCCATTACATGGTATGTAATATGAGCTATCGTTTCTATGGACTTTTCCTTTGCATGATCACCTGGCTTTGCTCACTCAGTTTCTTAACAGCTACAAGGTGCAAGTTCTTTCTTTCCAGTGATGGCCCTTGCTCCTCAGGAGAAGGAAAGAGTTATGGATATGGCGTAAGTGACTAAAATTGATCATGGGTTGGTTATACTGTGTTTGAGCTTTCAAATTTTGATTTCAAGGATTTTGGTTGTTCTGAAATGAAATGCGCATGTCGGGATAAAGATCGAAGCTTAATGAGTGGCTAGACATCCAGTTTTTGAATGTTTCTCTGCATAACAGTTGTAGATTGCATCTTATGTTCCTTAATGTAATTGCAGGGCTGCTCCTGGTGGTAAAACAACTTATATTGCAGCTCTAATGAAGAATAGTGGTATGTTATGATTCAAAGCAATGCCTTGTTCGAGTGTTCCTTTAATGTCCAGTTATTTGTAAACTCAATTGTGCTTCATGTTTCTGTATGATTACACATATT
>JAUOBV010000010.1:11524060-11542326 GCA_032360425.1 Rubia occidens
GGGAACAAAGTTCCATCAATGTCGATATTGCTACTGAGGATGTTAAAGGAATTGTTTTCATCCAAAAAGGCTATTGGATTAAAGTGATTTCCAGCCATGATGTGAATGCTCAGCTGACACAGCCGGATGGGTCTCACATGGACCTGAATATTAAGGTCAGATTTGTTTGTCGAGAATACTTTGAAAAATTTATCTTTTTATTAGCCAATTGCCTCATTTTCTTGTATGCTTTGCAGAAAGGAGCCCAGAATATATGTGTGCGGTTTCCTGGTGTACATGAACTCCACTTTGTGAACTCATGTATTCACTTTGGAAGTTCATCCATTATAATTGACACTTATGACTTATCGGTATGGCACTTACTTTTGGGCATATCTCCCCCAAAATTTAACTGTCTCGCTAAATGTTTGTTCCTCTTATTTCTTTTGTAGCCTTTATATTTAAAAGGGGATAAATATCTTCTAAAAGGACTTATTCGAGTTGAGTCAGATTCACTCATCTTACCGGATACCATTGCAATTGACATCTTAAGCAATGAGGGTGTTGTAGTTGATGCTACTACGGCAAGATATGTTCCTGATGCGAATGATCAATCTAATGGTGCTGTTTTTCAATATTCAATATGGGCCAATCCGGGAGAGAGCTTGACAATTGTCCCTCGAGACTCACGGTATACTGATGATGCTTATGCCTTAGAATTTCTGCTTTATATGGACTCTGATAATAACTTGATATCTCCGGAAAAGACATCGTATGATTGTCAAAACTTAGGGACTTTTCATTTCTGTAAGAAGTCATCATCTGGATTTTATTTACTGATGGCCTGATATGATAAAGTATGTGATTTAATCCTCTTTTCGATTGAAAATCTGCATTCTCTTTCAATTTGTATGGGATATATATAAAACATGGTAGCCTTACATCTAAGAATACAGTTTGTACATCTTCTTGGAGAAATCATTAGTAGAACATTCTGAAATATTCATTTATTACGTTTGGCTTCAATAACATCTTCCTTTCCAGCTGAAGATTTGATTCTAATTTTCCTAAATCTGCAGTGGAGTTGTAACACTCTTTACTTGGAATTATTTCTGTTTATATTTTGGTTGATGCTCACTGTCATTAACCTCTGGTTATGTGATTTATAGGGAAGATGGAGAGAAGAAAATTTTGTTTTGTCCTAGACAGTTGCAAGTAAGTTTAAAATATTTATTCTGAGATTACTTCTTAGGCATGCAATTGTTTTTAGTCGTGTAGTGTGTACTTATCTCTGGACTCTGTGATCTCCCATATAACATAATACTCCAGTCCTGATATGTTCTTTGCCTGATCAGGTTTTTGTTAAGCAAGATGCCAAACTGAACTTCATCTTTGATCTCAGCCTATTCTTTTCTCAATTTCTTTACTCAACCATCAGCTGCTGCCCTCACGAAAGGATGACGTGCCCTTCCCTCAGGTAACCTACTCATACGTGTCTCCTTCTCGGTTTACTTGTGTTTGTCGTCCATTTCTGTTGTGTTTTAACTTTTGATATGTTCGTAGATGAGGATTTAGTGGAGGAATTGGCTGAGGATGTGGACGCGGAGGATTCTGATTCAGATGAGTATGAGGATATTGAGAAGAAGTCCAAAGGTATCGATGAGGAAAGGGAAAGGGCTGAGGAGGAAGGAGAAGCTGAGCTGCAGCTCAACATCAAAGAGCAGGAGGACGCCTTCAGATTGCTGACCAAGGAAGGAGGTTTAGTTTCTTTCGTTTTTGTGGTTTGGGTGGATGATTATTTTTCTTGTGTTTTGTCTAGTGATGTTAGGAATGGATGAAAATGTTGCCTTTTGAATTAATTATAGGAGCTTGAGGAAGAAGCCCTCAGACCCCCGGATCTTTCCAATCTTCTGAGGAGGATACGATCAAGTAGGTTTCATTTCCAGTCATGATTTCCTTCTTCCATTTCTATTAGTTCTTAAAGCTGACCTCTTTACATTGTATTATAATATTGCAGTTGTTCGTGTGCTCTCAAATTTTAAACATTTGAGGCAGGAAGGAGTGACTCGCAAAGATTACACAGATCAGCTTGCGTTGGATTTAGTTTCATACTATGGGTACAATGAATTTCTCATCGGAACTCTGATGGAGGTGATTGGTTAAATTTATCTTTTTCTATTTAATAATAGGTACTGTTTCTTCATTTTCCTGTTACTCATTAAAAATTATATGCAGATTTTTCCTGTTGCTGAACTCATGGAGCTTATTGAAGCTTTTGAAAAGCCCAGGCCTACATGTCTCCGTACAAATACGCTGAAAGTATGATGAAATTATACATGTTTTCTGAATATTTGTTTGTTGTTATTATCTGCTTGTAGTATATTCATTCTTCTAAACCATAATTGGGCTTCCAATACAGACTCGGCGCAGGGATTTGGCTGGAGTGCTATTAAACAGGGGTGTCAACTTAGATCCTTTGAGCAAATGGTCAAAAGTAAGAATCATGTGTATCTTACTTAGCACACTTTTAATTTGTTTTTTTGCCATGGACTGTTATTTGAGGCCAAGGTTTCTAAAAATTTCTTAAATCCTTAGGTTGGCTTGGTTGTCTATAGCACGCAAGTTCCAATTGGTGCCACTCCCGAATACATGGCTGGCCATTACATGGTATGTAATATGAGCTATCATTTCTGTGGAGTTTTCCTTTGCATGATCACCTGGCTTTGCTCACTCAGTTTCTTAACAGATACAAGGTGCAAGTTCTTTCTTGCCAGTGATGGCCCTTGCTCCTCAGGAGAAGGAAAGAGTTGTGGATATGGCGTAAGTGCCTAAAATTGATCATGGGTTGGTTATACTGTGTTTGAGCTTTCAAATTTTGATTTCAAGGATTTTGGTTTTTCTGAAATGCGCATGTCAGGATAAAGATCGGAGCTTAATGATTGGCTAGACATCCAGTTTTTGAATGTTTCTCCGCATAACAGTTGTAGATTGCATCTTATGTTCCTTCATGTAATTGCAGGGCTGCTCCTGGTGGTAAAACAACTTATATTGCAGCTCTAATGAAGAATAGTGGTATGTTCTGATTCAGAGCAATGCCTTGTTCGAGTGTTCCTTTAATGTCCGATTATTTGTAAACTGAATTGTGCTTCATGTTTCTGTATGATTACACATATTTCTTCTGATTTTGACTTGAGTTCTGGTTGCTTCTCTTACCTTTACCTTGTCGTTTCCAAAAAAACAGGGATTATCTACGCAAATGAGATGAAGACATCCAGACTTAAGTCTCTCAATGGGAACTTGCAACGCATGGGTGTTACAAATACTATTGTTTGCAACTATGATGGAAGGGAGCTGCCCAAGGTTCTTGGTCAAAACACTGTTGACAGAATTTTATTGGATGCTCCTTGTAGTGGTACTGGGGTATGTGAGCAGGCTTGACAAATGATGTTTCATGATTTGATTCTGCTTCTTTTTATTCTTTTTAAAATTCTTTTTTGAACTTATTTTGTGTACTTTACTGCCTATTCAGGTTATATCTAAAGATGAAAGCGTCAAAACCTCAAAATCTGCAATTGATATACAGACTTGTGCCCATTTGCAGAAGGTACTTACTGTTGGATGTTTAGATGCATTTGTCTCAAGAATAGCTCAACCATGATTATTTGCAATGTGACTCTTCATAACTTATCATTCTTGATCTGTTTTCCATTGGTTATTGGACATTGTTATTAGGGTTTTCAACTTTTTCTTATTGTATTTACATTTCTATCTCAGCAATTAATATTAGCAGCTATAGACATGGTTGATGCCAACTCAAAATCAGGAGGATACATTGTCTACTCCACATGCTCAATTATGGTGGCTGAGGTTTGTGACTTTTTCTGGTTTTAAAATTTCTAGTATGCATACCTTAGATATATCATTAACTTTTGAGTTTGGCAGAACGAAGCGGTGATAGATTATGCACTGAGGAAAAGGAATGTTAAACTTGTGAACTGTGGGCTTGATTTTGGCCGTCCTGGGTATGTTGGCGTTCTCACTAGGGAGGTATTCCTTTTCTCTTTGGTATAAAAATTTACAACGATTTATCTTTGTTCCAGGTTCATTCGCTTTAGGGAACACCGATTTGATACTTCCCTAGAGAAGACACGACGATTCTATCCACACGTGAACAACATGGATGGATTTTTTGTGGCAAAGGTGCATTTTTTTTGTTATTGTGAAGCTTGTAGAACAGTACACTTTTTCCCCTTGTCTGAATTCTTACATTTAGCCTACATTTTTCTCTTATTATTGCAGTTGAAGAAAATGAGCAATTCCAAACCAGCTTCAGCAGGCGATGGGCCTCCGGAGGTGGCTGACCAACTGACTGAGCCAGTTGAAGACAACAAAGTGAAAGCTGTGGAAGACAACAACGTGAAAGCCATGGAAGACAACAAAGTGAAAGAGTTCTTCAAGGGAATGAATACCAAGGAGAAAAAGAACACACCAAAACAGTTCACCAAAACTGCAAAGGCATACCCAGCAGGCCCTAAAAAGAGGAAGAATTTTGACGGCGGCCCTTCGATTGAGGAAATTAACAGAGCAAGGTAAAAAGACGGTATCTCTGTGTCATATAGACTAGCGTATCATTTGGGTTGGAAGTTCATTTTTTATTTAGTTTTCACGTGGGATATGAGTAAACCATTTCTTTATTCGCTGAAGGCTATACTAATGCCCGACTTCCTTTCTGTCTTGCTGTTGAACATTTTACAGAAAAGAAAGGAGACTGGCTTCAAAGGAAGCAAAGGGAAAAGCTAGGTTGGAAATGATGGCTACGAGAAAGAGTAGGAAGTAAGACTGTTAGCTAATGTGCTCAAAGATACACATCTACTGCACAGAAACATGCATTATCTTATTCGTTCTGAATCTTGGTGCAGGGAGGAGCGGAGAAAATCTAGCTCGGGAAAGGTGAGAAGCAAGTAGGGTATATAAGCAAAGATCTCGAGCTCCGGAAAGAAGGTGAATGCGAGTTAACATGTTTGCTAAAAGTTAGCAATGATTTGTACGTACACTCTAGTTACCGAAAAGGTGAGCAGTTTTGGATTCTTTTTTTCAACGGCGTATAATCGACGTAGATGACTATGTTGTAAGATTTTGGTGACATTTCTATGAAAGAAGTAGAATTCCGTGATGTGGATGAAACTCTGAGTGGGAAATCTTGGTCCATGATTATGCCGTAATCAGTGGAGTGTGATTTGCAGGTCAAAAGGAAGAAACTTTGTTTACTGTTTTGTTTTATGACTAGATTATAAAGCATTAGGAACAAGACAAGAAATCGCATTCACAGGAAACAAAACACGCTAGTTTTGTTCCTCTAGTTTGGGCTGTTTTTGCGCCTGCTGATTAATGATTCGTCTATCTCTGAGCTCACGTGATTCACGTGACTGTGCATAAAGTCTTTCTTTTTTTTGTGGCCAAAACCAGAACCAAGAAACAAAACTAGCGTGTTGTGTGTGGGGTTTGGCTTTGATAACTGACCCATCCTTAAAATCTTGTTTAGTATTATTGCATGAATGCCAGAACAACAAATGGGTTTTGTTTAGTTGTGTCAGATTCCCATGTGATTTTTATAAGAGTTCCAATTCAGAGCAACACAATAGAAGCAATCACTGCAATCTTCTTCTTCTTTACTAAAGCCAACCAAGGCTGATCTCTCTAAAATGAGTGGCCCACCTAAAGAGACGACGATCTGAACTGAATCAAATTATAATACAATCAAGTCGAATTTAGAGATGACAAAAGTCGAACAAAATAGTTCCAATCAAAGTAAGAGTAGTGATGCTTTCAAAATCAAATCGGAGAGAGACGGTTTAACCCCTAAATTTTTTATTTCTCGATACGTTTTCAATCAAACATTTTTTTGAAATATTACATACAAGCAATCAAATTACATATACGCATTCTAATCTACGATCTAACTAGGAAACACCACCATTGAATCTATTGAAACTTGGTGAAGCCTGAAACTCCATCCATTTGAATAGTTAGGGACACCCTCATGAGAACACTTAAACGATGTACCACCAACGAACCGCCACCCAGAACCACCATGATCTCACCATCATCGACCACTTGCGGGTTGAGAAATCACATCGGGAACCATCGACACGGTCCCATGACGCTGGGTAATCCTCATCAAGTAATTGCTCTAATATTCACAATTCTAGTTGGGGGTGTTTTGAACCCTTAACCTATCAGTTATAGAGAGTGTGATTTTACCACTAATACAGGGCCAATTCACTTTCAAGCAAACATTTGTGCTACATTACTAACAAACTATTCAACGGTTTAGTTGTCTCGATACATTTTCAATCCAATATCAGTGCTATGTTAGTAACAAACTATTCAATGATTGGTAATAACATTTTATGACATTTAAAATGAAAAATGTAACAACTTTACACAAACGGAGTTGATATACTTTTATGATCCATTATTAGTAAAGTACATGCTCAATAATATTGCAAGCTAGTCATCAAAACTCAAAATCAAGTGCTCTAAACTGCATCTGTGAGTGATACATGATGGTTACAAAAGGGAAAGAGGCTTGGTAGGAAGAAAGCAGTTGAAGTAGACTCACAAATTAGGCCACCAGTCTCTCTCTCAAACTGTCGGTGCTGCTAATCCATCCAATACACCTAGAGCACTAAGTTACACTAAACTCACAGTATTTCTTCTTACTGAATTGAAATGAACTTTCACCACAATACTTAAATATTCCCTCTTTATAGTCCATTGATTCCCAATCCAGTTTTTTGCCTTTTGTGTCATTGTTTATTTTTACTGCAAGTTCGCTTACGCTACTTTCTTTTTGTCAAAATTCATTGCTTGCTTCTCACTTCCCCTGTGCTCTCATTATATACTACTACTAGTGCATAGCAGAACAGAGATCTAGCAACTGCAACCATGGCGGTGGATCCTCGGCATGTGCTGGCTGGAGTTCTTACAGTGACCATGTTTGTGATGCTTGGCAACATGATCGTCAGAGACCATTTTGATGTTCTTCAAGTATGCTCCCATTTCTCACTTGAGTCCTGATTAGTTTTTGTTTTTTCTCCAGCATTTGTCTTAAAGATCGAATCTTGGAAAACACACACTAACGGTGTTTTTGTGATTGAAGGGGAGTGATTCTGGAAGCCGGTCTCTCCATGAGAACAGCAAAGAGAGCATTGTAGGTGGAGGTGATGGACCTTGGAAGAATGATGGGTCAACGCTCAGTCCTTGCTGGACGAAGCCTGTACTAGGTTTGTTCAAGAACACTTCTTTTCTGAATTTTTTGCAATCAAGATTGCTGTTTTTTCACTCTTTTACTGATTCGTTTCCTGGTTGATAGAGGAGGTTGAGGAATCCCAAGGGTTTGTTACCTTCTCATTGACTAATGGTCCTGAATATCACGTCTCTCAGGTACTTTGTTTTCTCTGATAAGGGATCTGTAACTAATCAAGGCCATTCATCTGTGTATTGATTTGGCAGATTCTTAGATGAACTTGCAGATGCAATTAAGAAAAAACAGCTGATTCTTTTATCGAGTTCGCTTTCTAATGTTTTTTAAGTCTTTTGTTGTTTTGTATGATTGTATCTTCTGGAAGATTGAATACATGTGATCTAAAACACATGAACTGGTTTAGTCACTCCCCAAGTGTCCATGTTGTTTCTAATGTTGTTAGCATCATGAAGCAACTTGTTTGACATGTGTGGTTGCCTTCAACAGATATCTGATGCAGTGGTGGTTGCGAGATACCTTCGTGCAACTCTTGTGATTCCGGATATTAGAGGAAGCAATCCTGGTGATAGATGGTAAGTTCCAAACTTGGTGTGCACATAAATGTTTTATTCTCTGCTATTCTCTCGTAAAAACATAATTGTTTCCTTTTTACGCGTAACTAGTTAGGTCTATGCATGTCTTGCATTCTACCTCTGGCTAGAATCAACCCTGAATACGATTGAAATTTTGGTTTTGTTGTCAATTTTGCAGTTACTATCCCTTGCATAATGAACCAGTAAAAGTTTTTCTTGGCACTTCTTTTCTCTGTACATTGATATAAGATCTTTTTGTGTGGTTACTAGCCTTCAATATGTGACATTGTTCGTGTGATTTGTAATTGCCATTTTCAGGAACTTTGATGATATCTACGATGCTGATAAGTTCATCAAAAGCCTCGATGGTGTGGTGAAAGTAGTTAAAAGTGCTCCAAAAAAATCAAACGATGTTGCAGTTGTGAGGGTCCCTAATCTAGTTACCGAGGAGTTCATAGCAGAAAATATCGAGCCAGTATTTAGGACGAATGGGAACGTAAGGTTAGCAACATACTTCCCTTCAGTGAATATGAGAAAGACCGAGGAAAGCAACAAAATCAACTCAGTGGCATGCATGTCGATGTTTGGATCCCTCCATTTGCAGTCTGCAGTTCGCGAAGTAGTTGATTCGATGATAGAACACTTAAGAACTTTAAGTAACAAAGCAAAGGGACAGTTCATTGCAGTAGACCTGAGGGTTGATATACTGGAGAAAAAAGGTTGCCAAGGAAATGCTGGATCTAAGAGCTGTTATGGCCCTCAAGAGATAGCGTTGTTTTTGAGGAAGATCGGGTTTAACAAGGATACCGTTCTTTATCTCACACAGTCTAGGTGGGATAGCAGCCTCGACTCTCTCAAGGATTTCTTTCCTCAAACTTACACTAAGGTTGGTTTCATCTCAGTCTTCTTGTTGTGTTTAAGGGGTTAGTCATCTATTGTATTGTCTAATGTGCTTTGTTGTCGATTATTATCATTTTAGGAAGGCATAGTACCCGATGATAAGAAGGAGGAATTCCTTAGCTCTGAGAATTCAGAAGTGGAGAAGGTTATCGACTTCTACATTTCTTCCGAAAGTGATGTTTTTGTGCCAGCCATTTCCGGCCTCTTCTATGCCAATGTGGCTGGTAAAAGAATCGCTTCCGGTAAGACTCAGATCCTTGTGCCGGCAAACATTCCTGGTTCTTCGGCTTCTGCTACAAACTTCATGTCTCATTATGTCACGAAAAGAAACCACTTTGCTTATACGTGTTATTGCTAGTTTTCATTCTTGTGGGAACGGATTTTTCTCTGTAAGCATACTCAACCCCTCGGGGTTCAATGTATACTTCCAAAACTATAAATAGCGAGTAGCGATTATCAGTGTGTTTATTGTACCACCACAACTTTTTTGCATCAGTGAATGAATGTAAGCCTTTGGTTGATCAGTCCATGTGTGAATCATTAGTGTTGAGACTTCCATTTATACCTTCATTAGCATTGATAGAGATCCTTAGGACATGATTAATATTGTGTATCATTCTGTATATCAGTAGTATCTGTACATGTACTACATGAACGATGGATCAAATGTTACTGGATTCGACCTGGATGGTGGTAGATTTAAGCGTTACGAGCAGCTATTAATCGCTGGTATGGCTTGATGAAGATCTTGGCTAAAGGTGTTTTTGGAACCGGGATCTTCTTCCCGACGATTGCTAAGGGCCAGCTGCAGGGGAACACGATATTGATCAGGTGATGAATGCTTCATGATCAGGTGAGTAAGCAGTAAAGAGATGATGAGATGTCGATAGATACTAACCTGACAATCCCTATGGCTATCGAGATCACCCATAGTTTTGCGTCGAGTCTGACAGTTGAAGCAAACTTTCCAAGGAACTGAATGATGATGATCTGGAGAACTAAAGTGCCTCCCACAATCCCCATGAAGAGCGGGTTCTTGGTCACCCCGGCGAACACATTCATGTGCTCCGGTTTTCGCGCATTAACCTCGTTGAAGATCTGCAAACCAATCAGTACCAAAGGTTAACCCAATGACTGTCTGTAAATCATGTAATTTGAACATCCGAGGAAGGAGACATACTTGGCAGAAGACAAACGCATTGAATATGAGAGTGTTGACAACCATGTTTGCATGTTTTGTCTCATCATTGTTCAAGTTCAGAATACTCCTCCCCTTGAAGTTGAGAATCAGGAGCACTCCAATTTGGTAGATTGCCTGAAATCAGCAAAGGTATCTGTAAGATCCATTCAGTTTTCATCCGACTTTTGTGTTAGAACAGTAGCATTTCCTACCTGTACGATTAAGTTCCTCCACATTATGTTTGTCACAAGAGGTTCCCTGAAAGTTCATCGAAATTTGAGGCAATGAAGAAGAAGAATAAGTTGTCGGAAAAAAGAAGTTATCGGGAAAAGAAGAAACCACCTTCGACCAACTGGAGTTCGCTGCATAAGATCGTCGGTTGGAGGTTCAGTAGCCAATGCCAGTGCTCCCAAAGTATCCATGATAAGGTTAACCCAGAGAAGCTGCATCATTCAGAATAACAGTTGGTTTCTCGAAATCTTTCTGATTTTCTGCGAAGGCAGATTCAGAACATTATGCAAACCTGCACTGTGTTCAGAGGGACATCGCCGGATGATATTGCAGCGATAACATTGATGGTAAGAGCTGCAACATTGACAGTGAGCTGAAACTGGATGAACTTCTGAATGTTTGCGTAAACAGAGCGACCCCATCTGACAACCTGTGTGAAATTGATGTTAGGACACCATGCTTATGTTCCTTTTCTGTGAAAAGCTGGTTGTATGCTAAGTTGCTAACCTTGACTACTGAAGCAAAGTTGTCGTCGAGGATGATGATGTCTGAGCTTTCCTTTGCAACTTCAGTTCCTTGGATTCCCATGGAAAGACCTATATCAGCCTAGCACTCGGAAACATGAAACTGATATTGATTACAACTAGGAAACTTGAGACACCAAATCAATGATGACATCTGAGGGTGATTCACGAACCTCGTGAAGTGCAGGAGCATCATTAGTTCCATCACCAGTTACCGCGACAACTTCTCCAAGCTTGCGTAAAGTTTGCACGAGCAAAAGCTTGTCACTAGGAGAAGACCTTCCCATTACCTAAGAGAATGATGGGAGTGTTAAACTGTATTATCAGTCGTGTAAATGTTGTCGCATATTGTTCAGAACTTACGGAGATTTTTTTCACTATCTGTTCTCTTTCTGCATCTGACATCTCCCGGAAATGTCTCCCCTCGATGATGTTAGGCTCAACAGCTTCTGCATCCGAGGTAAGAATCCCACATTCCAGTGCAATGGCCTTTGCTGTCTGAAGATTATCTCCAGTAACCATTCGCACCTTCACACCAGCATTTGTGCAGAGTTGCACGGCATCTTTGACACCAGGGCGACAAGGATCCTACGCATGGATGAACCAAATCTCTCAATCAAGTGGCCTAAGTGTATGGTTTGCATATGATGATAGTATATCAACGCGCTAACCTTAATGCCAACGATTGCAATCAGAGTCAGATCATCCTCGGGAAGCATCCATCGCGCAAGCTGTTCTTCACCAGTAGGGACCTGGTGTGCTTCGAGTGTTCTGTATGCTACTGCAACACATCTCAAGCTTCTTGCAGCCATGGTTTCGATTGCATCCTTGAAGTATTCCTGGGGTGATCAGAAGTCCTAGGTAAGGTTATGTAATCATTTGGACTGAATCCAAAGTATGTTTCTTGAACTAACCTTACTGCCAGCAGTGGACTGCGAGTTACCATTTGCATCAAGAAACGATGTGCACGAATCTACAATGATCTCGGCTGCTCCCTTCCAGTGCAGGTGAACTTGAGAGTTGTTCTACCATAACAAAAGGGAAACAACTGATCAGTTCCAGTTTAAGGTTCGATAAAACTGTTTCATTGCACCAGATGTCTCGAATCCCCTTACCTTCCCTCGTACTGCAACGCCTCCACGCTTTTTGGTGGAATTGAAAGGGGAAACATGGAGAACAATGGACTCTGACTTGACTGCATCATAGTTCATCCCCATCTGCATCAAAAGCCAGAGTTCAATGAACAGCGATGAATGAATCACTGGGAATACGAGGTAGAATAGGCCTTAGGACGGGAAAAAATACCTTGACAGCCCATGAAAGAATAGCCTTTTCTGTAGGAGATCCAGACACCTCTACATTGCCATCCTACACATCGAAGCAAGAAAGAAACACGGTATGGCGTGAGAAACATATGACATTTGTCTGAAACTCGAAAGCTGAATGAGAGAGACATGGAGAGAGAACCTTAGATGTAAAGACACTGCCTGCACTATTCTGCGAAATGCCTTCATCTAGCAGAGAAGATACAGCTGAAGGAATGCTCGATCCATCCTCGATCTTTGATTTACCAACGTGTGCTTCAACTACTGTCATCTGATTCAGTGTCAATGTTCCTGTTTTATCACTGCAGATGGTCGTCGCAGAGCCCATAGTTTCGCAAGCAGAAAGCCTGCGCACCTGCACGATACAACGTGTTAATGATTCAAGAATGATACCAACCATAATGTCATGGAAAATCTCGATAAAAAAGCGCACCAAGGCCTTATCAGCCATCATTTTCTTCATGGAGAATGCCAAGCTGCAGGCAGTTGACAAAGATCAGAATCAGAAAAACAGCATTAAAGCGAGTATTCGCGATGCAATCTCAAAAACAATACTCACGTTAAGGTAACCGCGAGAGGAAGTCCTTCAGGGACTGCAACAACAACAATGGTAACCTAGACATCACAGAATCAGAAGTTACAAACAAAAGATGGAGAGAGGTAAATGTATTTTAACTAGCAGATAGCACTTACTGCAGCAGTGATTATTTTAATGACAGCATTCACAGTGTCACTGAGGTTGGTCTTGCCATGAACAAACTGAATGCTTCCATCAGGATTTCTTGTATTCCCAGTGAAATACCTGAGCAAGGCCAAAACAAGCTGAATCTAATTCTCTTTCTTACAATCAGCGTCGAATGTGAATCATGCAAAAACCTGAACTGGTCTGAAGCTTACCTAGATAGCAGAATAACCAGCACAGCGCCTGCAACTGTTAGTCCAACGATGCCAATGAAAGTTGCCACGCCATTCAGGCGAACCTGCAATGGCGTTTCTTCTCCATTATCCTCAGATATGCTCGCCATCAACAGCCCCCATTCGGTATTGATTCCTACACCAGTAACCTGAAACATAGGAATTTGTCAGAGACCGTAAAAGTACTAAGCAATCAAAGTACTGCAAAAAAAAAGAGTTTGTTGCTTTACCAGCATTGTTCCTGCACCGTCTGCCACCTTACAACCGGCCATCAAGAATGGTGATTTCTGATCTTTTTGCATCTGCAAAAGGCAAATGACATGTTTCATCAGCTGATTAGCTATTCTGTACGCGAATAAACGACACAAGAAGGTCTAACCAGCTTACAATCTTGCTTTCCCCAGTCATGCTGGATTCATCAATGGCGAGTGAATGACCAATGACTAAAATCCCATCTGCTGGAATCTGGTGCAACAAATTGGAAGTGGTCAGACAAGAAGTGTACCATCGGAGAAAATAAGGTTTTGTTTCAAGTCAGATGAAGACATGTATACCTGATCACCTATCTTGAGAGGTACAACATCACCAACAACAATATCATAGATTGATATCTGTTCTCTTCTACCGCCCCTAATAACCTGCGAAAAGTTCATTACAGATGAGATAATGAAACATTTTCCAAGAACCTACATTGAAAAACTAACAATACCTCTAATTTTATGTTCCTCTTCTCCTCATTCAAGCATTGGAACTGGAGGGACTGTCGGTAATCACTCGTAGCTAAAGTGAAAACAACAAAGCAAAACACGAAGCGATCAACAAACAGTTGTACATCCATATGTAAGAACAGTAGGAGTTAACAGATTGCGAACCTGTCACGACAATGACAAGAACAACAGCAAACATAATGCTTCCCCCATCATACCATCCTTCTGCTATGCCCTGCAAGAAGATAATATACAGTTAAAGTCAGGATTTGTTCTTGAAATGCATGCATCTGAAAGCGCGATGATCAATCCATCACCTCGGTTTTTATGCCAAGAACCAGTGATGCTATGGCAGCTACGATCAAGATGATGAGTGTCAAATCCTGCCAAGCCTCCCAAAGGAACCTCTGAAATGCATTCAAGAATCAGAAATCGAGACTTGAGAAGATTCATGGCTTTTAAATCATAGCGTAAAGAACCTGCGATTACCAAGAAACTCCTTCCCTTCTTCACTGGATAAGTGTTTGATCCAAAGGCCTTCTTCCGGCTCGATATGTCCTCATCATCACCAGCAACTCCTGTTTCCAGACTTGTGTTGAGCAACTTGGAGAGCCCTTTCGCCTGAGAAAAACACACCGCGATTCGCAAAAATCAGTACTTTCAGAAAACAAATGTATCGCGGATGAAGAGATGATGATGAACTTGCCTCTCCATATTGCTGGAGAGCAGACATGTTGTTGTCCCTGGTCATGGAAACCAGCTGCTCAAGTCCAACGCTGTAGTCGCCATTAGAGGTTGGAGGAGCAACATCGTTGTTGGTGCCTAAAACTAGGTCGGAACAGAAACTTAACACATTTTTTCACGAAATGATCAGAAAAGAAACAAGAAATGATCAGTTCATATACCAATGGCTCTCTGGCCAGCCAATTTGAAGAGCAAAGCAGCCTGCAAATCAAAAGAAGGAATGAAACATGATCAAATATTCAAATCGAAAAACAGAAACCATTTACAGGATATAAGATTCCATACTCTAATGACTTGGGCATGGGCTCTGATCATCCTCCTCCGGTGATCTTCATCCTCTCCCTTCTTGAAATCCAATGTATATCGGAATCTCCGAGAAGCGTTCAGAACCAGCGCCGCTTGCTGCAAATCAAATCCAATATTACTGAAACATGAATCCCAAATTCAAGCGTTAGAGATCTCATCACTCAAATTACCCGCCAACGTTTGAGAGACTCGACGGAGGCGGTCTTGGTGTTGCCAATGTCGAAGGGATCAACGAATTCATCCTCCTCGACGTGCGGATCCTCGAGGTCGAGGGCGTGGTGCGGAGGCGGCGAGCTGTAGCGGGAGGGTCCGGCGGCGGGCATGGATCCGGACTCCCGGCGGTGGTGGTGATGATGATGACGATCAGTTGCGTCGTCGTTGGTCGTCGTCATGGGACGCTGAGAGAGAGAAGCGATGGCGCCGGCCGGCGGCTATAGGGGTTGATATAGCGGCGAGAAGGAGAGCGGAGCCACCACCATGCACCACCGCGTACGTGAAAGACGAGAAGCAGTGGAAATGTGTATATGTTGGGTGGATGAAATTAGGTCGGAATTAAATAAACCAGTGGATTTGCTTCATATATGTTCCAGAAATCATGGAGCAGAAATGAAGGGGCGACAGATGAGATGGATTTTTCATGAAAATGCGCCACTCAGAATATTAATCCCCCATGCATAAAACAACCAACCCATCTTACGTAAGCAGGCACCAAAATTTTAGTGGTTAACCGACTTCTTCGCCGTCCATCCTTTTCCCTGTTTTTGCAAATTTAAATTCAAGATCATTACCTACTGATCATTACCTTTATGCAACCACCACTTGCTCGTTGAATGAAGCTATAGTAAAAATCTGGGAATTAATAGATGATGGATGGAGAGGTAGAATTAGGGTGAGAAGCTTCCGGGAAAATAACGTTGTTCAAGTATGAGAGCTTCGTGTATAAGATTCTTGATGCTGTACGATGAAATTCATGTTGTCAATTTGTCCATGGCGTTCGTGTTTTGGCAGTTGGGAACTTCCGAAAATTTGGGAATTGGAGTCGGATTTGGTGTTTCTTATACTTCACCGGGAACTCGTTTTAGTTTGTAGTTTTCTGGATTGAGTGGACAAAGGGAAAATTTGTCGCCAAAAATCACTACATTTACCCCATGTGCAGTAAATGAAAGTACTAGTTGCATAGAGTGCTTTGAATCTCAACTAAATTATGGCAAACATTTCTATGACTTGATGTCTATCATGCACTATTTTTCTACCACTGTTACTTATTTAATTTACAGAACACACTACGATTGGTCATATTGAAATGGTTAGATTTCTTCCTCTTTTCGCACAACCAACTTCCTTATATCAATCAATCTTCTCCACTTTTAAGCCCTGAATTCTGTTCCGGAGAAAGGATCTCATCTGCGTGGTATTTATGAGTGCCAGCCGCGTTTGAAATGTTCATAGTATTCAGGAGAACCACAAGATAGTCATTGACATTGATCTTTTGCAACAAACCATACTTACAACCCCGCAATTTGTTTTACGTACCAACAACTAGAAACCTTTATGACAGGATGTCGAATTCACAATCTGGTGTACTGAGCAATTGCTTTATCACCCACCAATGCGAGACTTTCAATATGCGCTCTCAGGTGCGGCTGAAATTATTCATCCTACAAATTTGATAAAATGGGTTTCAGAAATACACGTCATCTAAATAACCAATAGGGGGATGAAGGACCTGATTCATTAGTGCATGAAGGTATTAGGGTATCAAAAATATGACCTAAAAGCGTCCACAATAGTGCTTCTTCAAACACACTTTTCTTATTAAGGAGCTAAATTGGTCCTTAATAAGAAAGATTTCCTTACTTATAATATACTTTTTTACATATTTTACCCACTTAATATTGTTCGTCTCTTAGTATCTCTAGTGAAATGCACATCCGATTAAAAATTCCTATAAATTTTGTCCATCACTACTCAAAGTTGTTTTTCAAAATAATTTTGTTTAAAACTATTCAAAAAATAATACTCTGACAATTTTGTCCAAATTCAATGCCCCGAATGGGAGAGCCCAATAAGTTTTGTGGCCCTGCAGTTATAGTATTGGGCCGGCATAGAACCCAAAACGAGACTAATAAGGCGCGCCATCCGTCAAATCATAAAACCCTACCTACTCCTCTTAGCATTCGTCTTCCGCCTCAGGATCCAGTTGAAGCACTGCAACTCGGTAAGTTCCTCACGAAATCCTCCTACTCCACTTCCACATTGTACCGAATCATTCATGTCTTAATTTTTCAATTTAAAAAATGGTGTTTTTGATTCCTTACAGAGATGGGTGAAGCGGCGGTCGTCCCGGAGTCGGTTCTGAAGAAGCAGAAGAGGAGCGAAGAATGGGCGTCGGCCAAGAAGGAGGAACTTGATGCTGCCAAGAAGAAGAATGCGGCCAACAGGAAGATCATCTACAGCCGCGCTAAGGTGTACGCTAAGGAGTACCTGGAGCAGCAGAATGAGCTGATCAGAATGAAGCGCGAGGCTAGGTTGAAGGGGGGATTTTATGTCAATCCCGAGGCTAAGCTGCTCTTCATTGTTCGCATTCGCGGGTATAATTACTGTAATTGCATACTTTTTGTCGTGATTTTGAAGGCTTGTTTGTATTGATCGTTTTATTGCTTGTATACTGATTGGATTTTAGGTTCAAACGTGTTCTTAATTAGTTGGCCAAAAATGTGCATTTGGAGTAGTTTTAATGCTTCCAAAGTTGTGCATTTTAGGTTCAAATGCTCATCTCTGATTGTACTCTCCTTGATGTTTTCAGTATTAATGCTATGCATCCCACAGCCAAGAAGATTTTGCAGCTTCTTCGCTTGAGACAGGTTATCCTCTTTATTTATCTTGCTATATTCACATTTTGTTTGATGTAGATGTTGATTATAGAGGTAGGTGTTCTTAGGTTAGGTTAGGTTAGGTTTGGTGCAAGGATGCTACTGATTAGTTAGATGCTTATTATGGGATGGAGGATTCTTGAACTCTTTCGTGCAGTTTGATGATCACTCATTACCTGCTTACTTTTCGATTTATGCTTTTGACTGCATGATCTAACCTTCTGAAATTTTCATCTATTGTTTGTTTCCACTTGAGCAGATATTCAATGGCGTCTTCTTGAAGGTTAACAAGGCGACGCTTAACATGCTGCGCTTGGTCGAGCCTTATGTTGCTTACGGGTGAGTACTACCCTACTGTACTATGCGTGTGGAAGTGGTTTTCGCATCTTATCGAGTCTAATGATCTTTTGTTTTTGTTCAGCTACCCCAACTTGAAGAGTGTTAAGGAATTGATTTACAAGAGAGGGTATGGGAAGCTAGACAAGCAGAGGATACCTTTGTATGACAACTCCGTCATTGAGCAGGTACTTTCTGTTTCATGAATGCCACAAATTCAGCTCATTTGCCACGGACTATGTACTCACAGTCTGCTTACCCGCTGCCTAGGCCCTAGGAAAGCACGGCATCATTTGTATGGAAGACCTCGTGCACGAAATCCTCACCGTTGGACCTCATTTTAAGGAGGCTAACAATTTCCTCTGGCCATTTAAGCTGAAGGCGCCTCTTGGTGGTTTGAAGAAGAA
>JAUOBV010000010.1:11542426-11553805 GCA_032360425.1 Rubia occidens
TCCGAAAAGCGAGCGCTTGCGCTCAGCGCTTCGCGCTTCGGTAATTTTTACCATTAGCGCTTTTGCGCTTTTTGCGCTCTTTAAAACCCAGGTACTGAGAATTGGTGCTTGGAATCTGTTTTTGTTTTCTCACTCTGAATCTGTTAAGGATTTAGCTGAATCGGTATATGTATCATGTATGTAGCATATGTGTGGGAGAATAAGGCTGCTATTGTGTGTGATCTGACTGAAATTGAAGCTGATACATCCTTGTAATTTTGGAATATTTGTGGACATTTATCAAAGAGTATGCGTCATTGGTCAGTAATTTTTGTTATACTGTGCTTTAAGCAAATTGTACTGGTGTGTTTGTTATTGTAGTGTCAGTCGATCTTGATGAACATATAACACCCCCAGTAGAGGCGAAGTTGCATGTTGATGAACATATAACAGAACTCGGGTAATGTGTGAAGAAAATTCTGTCTGCACCATGTTTCTTATGGCTTGTTGTCTTCAGCAACCTAAAAGTTCATCACATGATTATAAGAGAAAATTCTGAATGCATTTTAAAATTTTAATAACAAACAGTCACTGCAGCTAATTAGTTCTTTTTTCATATCAAATTCTAACCAAAGATCGTGCACTATTCTAACCCAAAGGCTTTGATATGCTGTCACCTCAATTTCATAAGAATGCATAACTTTGAATAGTTCTCAAAGGCATCGATGGGAAGTAATTATAATAAATAATGTGTACATGATCACCAAACAGATAAAGACACCAATTTTGCAGATATTGATTCTGGATTAAATTTCTGCATTTTTACTATTTTTTGTTGCGTTTATTGCTATTTTTTTGCTGCAGCTAATGTTGCTATTTATTTACTGCCAATGTTTTTGGTGCTTCGGCATTTGCTACATTTTACGTTAAGTTTTTGATGATGTATACATGTTGTGACATGCTACTTTGTTTTCTGTAAACTTTTTTGATACTGTATTTTTTCTCTGTGACATGTTGTGCATCTACAGCTCAGTTGAAGCACTGCAACTCGGTAAGATCCTCAGCGAAATCCTCGTACTCCAGTTCCACATTGTACCGAATCATTCCTGTCTTAAATATTCAAATTAAAAATGTTTCCTTACAGAGATGGGTGAGGCGGCGGTCGTCCCGGAGTCGGTTCTGAAGAAGCAGAAGAGGAGCGAAGAATGGGCGTCGGCCAAGAAGGAGGAACTTGATGCTGCCAAGAAGAAGAATGCGGCCAACAGGAAGATCATTTACAGCCGCGCTAAGGTGTACGCTAAGGAGTACCTGGAGCAGCAGAATGAGCTGATCAGAATGAAGCGCGAGGCTCGGTTGAAGGGAGGCTTTTTCGTCAACCCGGAGGCTAAGCTGCTCTTCATTGTTCGCCTTCGCGGGTATAATTACTGTAATTGCATACTTTTTGTCGTGATTTTGTAGGCTTGTTCGTTTTATTGCTTGTGTACTGATTGGATTTTAGGTTCAAACGTGTTCTTAAGAAGTTGGCCTAAAATGTGCATTTACAGTAGTTTTAATGCTTCCAAAGTTGTGCCAAATGCTCGTCTCTGATTGTATTCTCCTTTCTTGATGTTTTCAGTATTAATGCTATGCATCCCACTACCAAGAAGATTTTGCAGCTCCTCCGCTTGAGACAGGTTATCCTCTTTATTTGTCTTGCTATATTCACATTTTGTTTGATGTAGATGTTGATTATAGAGGTAGGTGTTCTTAGTTTAGGTTAGGTTTGTTTTGGAGCAAGGATGCTGCTGATTAGTTAGATGCTTATTATGGGAAGGAGGATTCTTGAACTCTTCCGTGCAGTTTGATGATCACTCATTACTTGTGCTTTTGACTGCATGATCTAACCTTCTGAAATTTTCATCTCTTGTTTGTTTCCACTTGAGCAGATATTCAATGGCGTCTTCTTGAAGGTTAACAAGGCGACGCTTAACATGCTGCGCCTGGTCGAGCCCTATGTTGCTTACGGGTGAGCACTACCCTACTGTAATGAGGCAATACTATGCGTGTGGAAGTGCTTTTTGCATCTTAGAGTCTAATGAATCTTTTGTTTTTGTTCAGCTACCCAAACTTGAAGAGTGTTAAGGAACTGATTTACAAGAGAGGGTATGGGAAGCTAGACAAGCAGAGGGTACCTTTGACTGAAAACTCCATCATCGAGCAGGTACTTTCTGTTTCATGAATACCACAAATTAAGCACATTTGCCACGGACTATGTACTCACATTCTGCTTACCCGCTGCCTAGGCCCTAGGAAAGCACGGCATCATTTGTATGGAAGACCTCGTGCACGAGATCCTCACCATCGGACCTCATTTTAAGGAGGCTAACAATTTCCTCTGGCCATTTAAGCTGAAGGCGCCTCTTGGTGGTTTGAAGAAGAAGAGAAATCATTACGTCGAAGGAGGAGATGCTGGAAACCGTGAAGATTTCATCAATCAACTAGTCAGGAGAATGAACTAGTCTCTATGACATGATTTTCTCTTTGCAGGTTTGATGTTTGTTTTCAATCAAGGAAGCAATATGACGTTTAGCTAAGACATTTGGTCCCTTATTGTTAACCACTATATCTATATATTTCAAGCAATTTTGTTGGTGAATTTATGCATTCATACAAGAAGCTGAAGTAGTACAATGGTGTGGGCAAAAAGAACACATTCTTTAACATGGAGTTTTGTAGTATCCATTGCCTGCAGTTACTAACCTATTGCATTATATGCCAAAATGCACGAAAAATTGACATTTTTCATCATCACCGTGATACAATCAGAAATGTATACTAGTCAACCAATAATGGTGGGAGGAACAATTGGGTTGTGAGCTTCAATATCTACATGCTTTATGCCTGGAACTATTTCCTGGATTTCGCTCTCTAGCCGATCAACTTCGCTCCCTAAAGCTGTCACCACTTCCTCACCTATCATATTAAGGTTGCACCAACTTGTCAGACAACATTAGACATACTAAAGTTGAGACATTTAGTACACAGACAGCATACGGCGTACCATAGTTAGACATTATCTTCAGCATTGCCGCATCATCATTCTGGCTTGCAGCATCTCGGAACTGTGCAAATGATTAAACAAAGTGATAAAGTAAGTAGATAATCAAGCTCTGGAAACAATCGCCTGAGCTAATGAACCTAAAGCTCAGTCTGGAAAACAGGGACAATTAATTGCAAGAAAAAATGGATACCTGTTTTGCCCACTCCTCACGTCTTCCAGCTCTATTCAAATAATTTTGCACCAGCACCACGCCATTGAAATCTACAATATGAAGTTAAAAATGGCATATAAATAGATAGCTAACCAGTCAATTGTTCGGATGTCAATGGAGTTTGTAGCTAGAAGCTGGGACATGAAGAAAGAGTTTACCTATCTCAGCCTTGAACCTGAAAAATCCTGGCCCAATCACCTCGCTTTTGCAATCATACACAGAGTCTACAACCTGTGTCAAACACAAAACGTCAAGCTTGTAATCACCCAGTTACTAAAAGAGTCACAAGTGAGGCAAAACCTACCGGATCATTTTTTAAGAAATGAAGCACTCTTTTCATATCGTGGTCATCAATTGCCCTACCAATCAATGCATGACGATTCCTCTGAATGAGAAATATAGCTACCTGTATCACAATGAACACAGTGAGAAATATAGCCACTATCTGTAGTCTGCAGATTAATCATCATATCTAGCCATCACATTCGGCCAGCATACATTTCTTCATTTTTATTTTAGAGATCTACATACCATTCTCGAGGCAATACTCTACAAGCTAGTCTATGAACACTGACCGATCAACAGACATACTTGATCTAATCAACTGTCTAAAAGCAAAAGAATTTTCACAGCACACACCATTCCGAGAAGGTTTCCCACTACGATGGAGCCAATCGGATCATAAATCGGATTTCCTGTAGCATTCACTGCTACCAATGCCGCAGCAGCAATGGCAAGACCTGTAACTGCAGCACCATCCTGAAAATTAAAAGCATCAGATGGGTCAATACAGGAAGAATCAAAAGGAGAAATATGTTACTACCCAAATATGCAACACTCTTTTATTTAAACAAGTCAGAGATGCCACGATATTGCCAAAGTTCAGTGATCCGTATCACACTTTACAGAATTTAGAAAAAATCAACCAGCATGCATTAGCATATAGATATCTACCTCTGTCATGACTGCTACTGCTGTTGGATCATGACCACGCCAAATATATTCCCTCACTGTCATTCCTTCAGCAGCTGCCCCTTGCTTTACAGCTTTTATAGCTACAAGAAGAGATGCGCCTATAGGAAGACACGGTGACTCATGAGAAACAAGAGAAACCAAAATCAGAGAACCATTTATACAAATATGTAAGAAAGCTTACCTTCGATGAGGAATGAACCACCAATTACTAATGCAGCATACTCGATATGCACAGGTTGCTTTGAAAGAAGAAGAGTTAGTCAACATAGGTCCGTAAATGGCCACAAAATCGGATAGGATTAGCAGAGAAGATTAAACCAAGAGAGTTCCCAGTTTGAAATGTGGCTTCTTACCTGCGTAGTCCACAAGTTCTGAATGCCATTGACAATTGTAGCACCGGAACCAAGGCAGAAGATTCCAACTGCAGAGATTAAAGACCAAACAAACCTTTCCTTGGAATAACCATACCTACAATAATTCAGACTATAGTAAATAACAATGGCTTTAGCCAAGAAACATTACATCTGCCAACTAAATTAATTAAACATCTCATCACCGTAAGAATTTGTAGAGGCAATCACATTAGAAAAACAGCCGTTCATTCAGAGGAAAGAGCATACTCAAGAATAACAGAATATAGACAAAACAAAAACTTTGAGAACTAAGCAACTTAACACTCACGGGTGAATAGCATCCGGAGCACGCTTTGAACTAATCAAACCATATGCGAGGAGTGCCTAGAATAAGAAATGTAAGATTCATGAATGAGGCAGGAGAAACTGAGACCATGTGATCAAGCAGCGATAAGGCAGTGGGAGAGCCTCCGCATACCTGATTTGCGAAATCAGCAATAGAATGCACCATTTCAGCCATCATAACATGGCTTGAGGTGTAACACCAGACACCAAACTTGAGAGAGAACACTAAGAAGTTGCACCACAATGCGGTGGTCACAGCTCGCTGGCTAGAAAGTAGATTTCAAACAGTTAATCAGGGTTATAATCATGTAATTTCACAAACAGCAATTTCACAAACATGTACCAGTCAGCAACAAAAAGATCGCTAATTACCTGTGATCATCCACAGTTATCTGTATCTTTTTAGGTCTAGTAAAGAACCCTGCAATCAAAAGTTTAAAACCCATGAAAAAATGCATTTTTTTATAGAAGAGATAACCAAAAAACTGATGCAACCGGAGGAAAAAAGACTCACCCCGGGTGAAGGTGCAGTGGGGATGCCGGAAACCAGCGCCGGCGGGCCTTGAAAGCAGCCGGGTTGTATTTGTAGGCCCCAGCTTAACATTACAGCCATAATGGACGGGATCAAGAACTGAAAATGTAAACTTGATACTGTAAGGACGATGAGACGGGGGCTGGGATTCGGTGTCGGAAGAGGTGAAAGTGGTGGTGTTGAAGAACAAGTGGTGGCAGTGGCGGCGGCGCCTGTGAATGCGAGAAAGAAGCTCCAAGGCTCGCATCCCAGAAACGCCCCAGTCGTGTGTGAATGATATTGATCGTATTTACCGTGAAGATTAAGACAGGGAGACAGGAAAAGAGTTTCCAGGCGGAAGAATTCTTGTTATTGGGTGCTTTGATGATGGCAAACTTCCTCAGCTGAAAGTCAAAAAGTTTCAAACACGGATTTTGATTTGAGAGGTCGGTTAACTTTGGTTTGATGGAAATTAACTCAATTTAGATTTATTTAGACCGATTATTACTATTTTCTAGTTTATTTCTTTGATTATCAAAAATTGTCTTTTTTCATTTTCATCTACGACATAGCAAGAACTCTTATAGTTTTGTTTTGAAACTAGTTCTGAATCAAAGAAGCTAGCATAGCAAGCATTCAAATGAGATATGTCAAAAACCCTCAGAAATGCATGGAATCGAAGATGGACAAATATATTATTACTCTTTCTTATTGATTGATTTTAATTCGTTTCTGTTCAAACCATGAGAAAATAACACAGCCAAAGTATATATTAGGGCAACATAGTACATAAACTCTCCATTCTATCTAAAGAATTCTGTTTTAGCTTCTGACCTCAAGAAAGGACATTACAAAAGGCAAATGGCACCCCAAAACTTCTTTATGAGGGGTGATCTAACCCTTCCCACTAGAGTACAGTGCGATATATAGCCTACTACTTTTATAGTATGTTACAACATTCAAAATCATCTAGAACACTCAGGCTCTCCCCTCAGCTACAATAAAATATCTTGAGCAGTCATCTTTAGCTATTACATTAGATTCTGACCTCAAAAATGGCTTCTTTGATGCTCACCCTCTTGGACAATCGCACCATAGGAAGGAATTTCCATTGCGCTTGAGGAAAAATCGTGTTTTAGAAAATGATAAAGCTGTAGTACTGGCTTCAGTTGCCACTGAAACGACCTTCTTTCCTGGTCCGCGATCTGACATCCGATCCTCCAGACGCGTCATTTCGAGTCACGATTTTTATAGGGTGGGCTTCTGTGTTGAAAACCCACTCATCCAAGGAAATGACTGAAGAAGGTGAGAAAAGAAGATAGAGATACTTCAAGGTTTCTGCGAGAAAGAAGCTCTGCATCATGTTGTCTTTCACGCCCGTATTGACCTGAGAACACCAGCAAGTACTACATTAGACTGACAGAAACCTAGATCAATCAAACAAGTTTCAAGTCGTGATAACAGAGTACTCACATCCTTCAGTCCAACATATCCTGATTCTGTCCTAGAATTCTTCTCAAATGCTTCAAATATGTGCCAGCCCCACTCTTGGTACGTCTTGTTGCCAGTTAAACGCCAGAGATAGAAGAGTGATTCAACAGTCTCGGGTCTCAGTATGTTCCAGGATGTTCCAACACTCATATCCTTTGGATGTTAGATCAGAAAAATATGCAAAACTTATCAGGATATGCCACTTCCCTAAGATGTGCAACTAGAAGTATAAATTAATCACAGGATATAGAAGGGTAACCTGTCCATCATTGAAAAAGTAATTCTCCCCAGCCAATTTGGTAGGCGTGGATTGGTAGAAATTGTAGCATGTCCATGCAAGCTGCAACGGCAAAACATGATTGTCAGTCCATGGGGTTAATCACACTAAACAACCTCACAATCTAGTACCTTGCTTTCAAAAACAAGGATTATATAAGTGTCTCAAGTATAAAACTGAACATATTCACCTCTTCAGCTAGCGTAAGAAATTTCTTAGATTCATCGGAAGGATAACCAGATGACCCTAAAGCTATCATTCCAGGAGCAAAACACGCTAATTCATCCATCTGCGGACATTTTAGAAATGTGAAAAACAAAAGATCATCAGCAATGAGTCTTTCAGAAGACGTATTCATAATTGCTCATGACTCCACACATCACCTTGTCGGTATAAGAAGTTCCAATCTTCTCACGGAGGTATGTAAAAGATGATGGAGTGGTCCTTTTAACCAAGCTTAAAAGACCCTTCATTGATGTCTCCCACATATCTCTGTTTGCATGATTCAGACAAAGAATCGCGTTCAGATAAGAATACAGATTTAACATAAAAGCTCGGATGGAGTAGAGAAGCAAAGTCAAGATGTGTACTTCATTTTCAACAGCAGGTTGATGCTGCTGAAAATAAGCACCATATTATATTACACTAATATATACTCCGTATGTCACTATTTCAAGCTCAACATATACTATTTTTAATAAGGAATCAGAATGAAAAAAAATGAAGGTATAGAACAATCATTTCTTACCTGTAATGCTTCACGGTAGTAGTTTTGTTCCCTTGAATCCAGGCCTTCAGTAGATACTCGTAAAAACTGTAAAACAAGAGATTTTTAATTTAATAACTGTAAGTCTATAAGTTTAAATTCAAATAAGTTGAATAAATGAAATTAGTAAAAACAGAAGCAGATAGTCGAAGCCTAATCTGCGGACAACAAGCAAGAAAACACAGATGGGTATAAGATGAAACAGTAAGAACCTAGCTATGTATCTATACATATAAAAGCAATAAAAAAATACAGATAAACAGTACCTGTCTCCCATAGCCCCAAAAGTTATGGCGGAGTACGATGTTGTGCCTTTCTCAGGATTAATATAGATAGGTAGCAAACCATCATCCGGAAAGGTTTTGTTGAACTCCAAAATAGTATTCTCGACCTGAAGTATTGAAGAACACATCCATTGAGTCAATAATATTACGAAAGATCCTTGCTAGTGTGTTTCAGTTAAGGTGATTAATCAGACTTAGCTAAAATAAGCTCATTATTAGAAGATTAACAGATTGCTGGAACTTAATACAAGGAGTTGTGTCCTCGTCTTTTCCCTCACTCTATCTACATTGGAATATAAAATGACTTCAATGCGCAGGATAAGTTTTACAAAATACCTTCTGTTGATACTTCAGATTGCCTGTCCTTTGTGAAAGAGCAATAAATTCTAGCTGCTCCGTGCCAGAATCAGCCAGTATACTATTACCCTGAAAACAAGTGATTTTTTTAAATAAATGTGTTATATACTTAATTCATAGACATCATATGCACAGGAATAAAATCGTCCCTCTACGATTCATTAAGCAAAACCTACTGGTACTAAAATTCACATGGTGTTCAAACAAATCAAGTAACGAAAATTCGATCTCTAATAACTCACCCCAGTCCATCCAGGATTATGTGGATTTCCGTTAGCCAAGTTAATCACATTATAAGGGATGCCAGAAGCTGTATCCCATGCAGGCAGTAGTCTATCAGCAATATCTACAGCCTTATCCAGGAAGACCTTGTCCCCAGAGAGATCGTAAGCGCTTAGGAGTCCACCAACAACTCTGGATTGGTAAGAAAAAATTCAATAATATTGCTTGTATTTGGCTATGCTCATTTTAAATAGCAGGCATCTATAGCCAGAAGAATATATGAGCAAAAACGGCAATTACTATCATAGTAAACCTTATAAAGCAACCTTATGGTTGTCTCGAACACACTAGCATCATAATTTTTGTTAAAGTCCAAGGAATTTGCAATCCACCTGTCAAAAGATAAAGATAATATAAGACATGGTTTACATACACAGAAGTAAGAGAAAAAAGCACACACGCATTGAGGCAAATAACATAAACTTCCTACAATAGAAGAAACAGCATGTCTTGTGGTATTACATTCTTGTAGAAGTTGTTAAGTAAAATACTAAGAGGCCAACAGTAAATATGAGACAGTATAAACTAGAGAGCATCGCTTATGAAAAAATTGAAGAGAAATAGAAAGTTTTACAAATATGATAAAGGTCCATAATCATTATATGCACATAAGGAAATTACAAATAGCAAAACAAAATCTTCTTGCGGAGCTTAACTTACTCTCTGGCCCTTTGGAATTCTTCATCCATTCCCATAATGTATAAAGTATCGAGAGAATCTATTAGAGTTGCTCCGAGGCCACCGAAGCTGTCAACACCGTTCTTGGTTTGTGGCTAAAACACAGAAAAATAATCTGTACATTAAAGTACAATTTATATCCCTAGTTTATTTTCAATCAAACAATGAACCATACAAGTCTACTCTCCAATAATAAGAGCGACGTAAACACTCGCATGCTACCAAAGGGAAAAAATCTGATCATGTATAGAATGTCCAGAAAATTCAGAATAGCAGTATGTGAACAATGTCCATAATCAGATTAAAACTCATAATCATTCACAAAGTACCTGAAGTTCATCATGGCCCCATGCGTATTTTACATATGAGCCCCAAGCATGAGCCATGGCATCTTTCACTTTTTCTCTTCGTTGAACTGTCACAGGGTCATCTGGGGCATCATTTATTTTTGAATTACTACTTTTGACTTTGGAGTCAACGCTATCAATTTGAACACTTTTGACGGTATTTGATTCTTCTAGCTGTAGAAATGCGTGAAAGGTCCAGAAAAAGATCATTCAACAATAGAAGGAGAAGAAAATAGAGATACTGCAATGAATAGAGTGGCTTCGAGAATGAAGTATGCAAAAACTTTTCCCGTGACAAAGTATAAAAAGTTCCCGTAACAATGGGAATTAAGTCATTCAAAAAACTCCACCTTTACTTATAAAGTTTAAGCAAGGCTCATGTGCATGATCACATTATTGTCAGACAGCTTTAGTGAAACGGAGGAAACTAATCAAACTCCTAGTCATCAGGCACACGTATGCAACACACAATCAGAGCAAGCTCCACTAACAGCAATAAATCCCGAAAGAAATTAAGGACAAAACTCACCAGATTCCGTAGATAATTAACCTCTTCACTCAACTTGTGAACCTCATCCTACAATTACACAAACACTGCACCTCATGAGCATACAAGATAACAGACCATATTCCCAATGACAGAAAAACAGATCCTCCTTGCAGCAAGCAAACGGAAACTTAAAACGGATAATTGCTAGACATAAACAATCAATACACAGTGTAGCATTCAAAGAAATAAAAGGGGGATCTTTAACGCGCACAACCATATAAACGTTCGCATGAGAATTAGGGAGCATCCCAGATAAAAAAAACAGGTAAAGGCATTTACAAAACTTGGCCATTGTGCATTCAGATCAAAAAATCGGAATGATCAAAAGGGTTAAGAACAGAAACCTGATGCTCCCGGACGAGAGTTTGTCGATCCCAGATGAACAAAGAAGCGCAGACGAAAGCCATGAAGAGCAAAGCCAGCCTCTTGGGCCGCTTGAGGTAATAGGATGGATTTATGTACCTCCACCATGCGTGGCTGCTGGAGGACGACGATCTACTCCTCCCCATAACCAATGGATTGTTTTCAAGATTCGATTTTGACAACAATTGATTTCCAAACTGTTCCTTCTTCGTCTTCCAAGGAGTTGGAAATATGGTTGAATTTGCAGAGAGAGATAATTATACTGTATATGCAAAAGAATTGTTTTTTTAATTATTACAAGATTAAAATTGGAGAAGGGAGACCAGGACGAAGACTCACTCTGTTTTCTTCCTCGTATTGTTGGTTTGTGTAAAACAAATTAATTTGCCTTAAATTGAGAAATTTTCTTTTTGGGATTTTTTTTTTTGTTGATTGTGAATTCTTAACAAACTATTGTTGTTAAGGTAGAGTAGTAGTAACCAATAAGACAACCTCTTGGGAAAGACGGTCTTTCCATAAACTTATGGAAAGACGGGATTTAATTAGAATAATAAAAGGTAAAAGGTCTTA
>JAUOBV010000010.1:11562145-11576467 GCA_032360425.1 Rubia occidens
GAGAGTAAAAGTGCAAAAACAGTTGAACTGGAGGGTATAAATGCACTTTTTTCTTGATGTTATGTGGCTTCACATGGATGGATGAACTACTAGTCCTCTAGTTAGTGAATGTCCAAATATAGTCAACTAGGTTTTATAATATGTGTTCCCTCTTTATTAATCAACTAATTGATGATCTTTGAAAATCTTGAGTTTTGACTAATTATTGCATTAAAAATAATCAACTAAATAATTCATGAAAGATTATTAAATGTTTTGTATTAAAATTTTCTTGTAAATAAATTCTATTTAAAATAAAAAAAATGTACTAAATATATTTGGAGTCCCTCTCTTGAAAGACGGTCTTTCCATAAGTCATGGAAAGACCAAGGTTTAAAATGTAAATTAGAAGAAATGAAGATAACAATTTTGGGCTGTATGAATCGGATTATAAATTTTATAACTGCTGCATGTTGCATAATAAAAATTCAATATTGCAACTAAGACCTTTTACCTTTTATTATTCTAATTAAACCCCGTCTTTCCAAAAGTTTATGGAAAATGGTCTTTCCCAAGACTTTGTCATATATTTGACCTAATACAAAACAACGAACATATGATATGTACAATCAAATTGGACAAATTAGAAATAATTAGTTCGAATGATCATTATAAATAAAACGATGCAATCTATTAGGTCAAAAAAATAATGCTAATGTTTAAAAAATATATTCACAATTTTTCGCTAACTTAAACATTCAAATGATTAAATTTATTTAAAAGTTAAAATGTTATAGAATTGGAATAATCTTAATAAGTTTAATATAGTTTGACATCATTCATGTATTCCTTTCGTTTCTCTATTATTAACCCACTTTTATTTTTGAGTTATTTATTTTATATTTGCACACATTTTTCATTTTTGTAAAATTCTTTCAATTTAATCCGCTCATTATACTTTTTACATTCTGCATTCAATTTCATCAACTCATTTTATTCTCTGGATCTAGATAAACAGGTGTGTCACTTGTGGAGAAATGGAGGGAGTATAAAGTTGCAATTTTAATCAAATTCATACTCTGATAGAAGTTCATTGTCATAAAAGATGCTAACTTTGTGCATCCTGATGAGAAAGCCTAAAACCCCAGTTGCCACCGTTTTATGAATTCTGAGCTCAAAGATTCTTCCCATAATGCCCCAAAATCCCCTCTTTGCATCTTTCCCCATTTATGCCGTGTTCTCGTTGTTTCCCACTCTTATAATCTCTGTATCCTTCAATTCCATGGCTGCTTTTTCTTCCCTTTCTTCCGCCATGGAATCTCTCTCCTCCACCTCTGCTTTGGTGCCCAGTAATAATCACACTAATAAGCTGTTAGCTCCCTCAGTGGGCGCCAACAGATCTTCCCAGCTTCAGTTTCCTCGTCTTGCTAATACGACGTCGCCTGCTTCTCGGCTTGTGGCGGTTGCAGCTCTGAAAGTATCGCCGGAGGGGCCCAAGGAAGGAGAGGAAGGCGGCGGCGCTTCTCCTGTTCCCTCGCCTTTGGACAGTCTGAATAATAATGGGTTCCAATTGGTTTCTCCGGATTCTGTACCAAACCCTCAGGTATATTATGATTTTCGAAGTTTGTTTTTTGAATACTTAGGATTTGTTTCTTCTGGAAGTTCAAGTTAGGATGCTTGGGCATTGATTAGCATGTTTCGAGAATATGATCCTTGTACTTATTGTCAGGAACCTAAGGAGTTATATTTATGAAGTTTGTTACTTTTGACAAAGTTCTCAATTTTGTATGCATGTGGTTTTTCTACAAGCTGTATAAGACTGCAATATTCTTCTTGTTGTTTTCACAAGCATAGGAAGTTGTACTTCTCATAAAGAATTTGTTATAAAGTTGGTTGCTTTTGACAATAAGTTTTGTGTTTTGTATTTAGCATGCATAAGGTTTTATACTGATAGGATGAATGTGTGGCGAGTGAAGTGGCTTCTTTCCGTGTTTGGCGGGTTTTTTCTGGCTATACTTGTTAATGGTTTCTTCCCTACTATCTTTCTTCCTATGTACTGTTTTCTTTGTTTGATTTCTCATTACCTTGTTGAGGAATGTATTATACTACTTGTTTCTTCAAGCACTTCTTCTTACCTGGTACGATTATCAAGTGATTCGTGAAATTTTGTCTAATACTTTTGTTTGTGGCCTCGTTCATGTTTTCTAGGATGATCCAGATGTCAAACAAGGTGGCAAAATGTATATTGGTCAAAGACCAGATGTTGTAAGACTTGCACATTGCAACACGGCAGGGGGAGGCACAAGAGCAGGACTTTTTCGTACGCCAATATCTGGGGGAGTGCAAAGTGCCACCTCAGCACATGGCCTGCCAAGGCCAGCTTTAGCTGTTAGAAATCTCATGGAACAGGTGAGACTTCAACTTTGAGATAATTTGTTCAGGGACATTCTGTCTGATTTTTTCTTAAGTACTTTGCTTTGTGAAATTGTATTGAGGCAGCATACTTGCTATTTTCTTCTTACGCAAATTATGATTTTCTTCATTGTCTCACTTTTTCTTTATGACTAATTGAAGGCTAGATTTGCTCACTTATGTACTACAATGTCACGGATGCACCATAGAAGAGAAGGATATCCTTTTGGTTCCCTCGTAGATTTTGCGCCAGACCCAATGGGACGTAAGTTGTTAAGAAGATAATTTCTTCTTCTTTTTTTCATGCTTTCTTTAGATACTTGGATGATGTGTAGCCCTTCCTTTACCCATTCCCTTCAAACTCACAACCTTAGAGATTATTAATGTTTTGATTCCAAGCCAGATTATCGGTAACCCCTGAAGAATTTTTTGTTATATGTATTACTTTAACTTTAACATATGTACTTGTTTTGTTTTTTCTTATAGACCCTATATTCTCATTCTCACCATTGGCTATACATACACGGAATCTATTAGCTGATCCCAGATGCACACTGGTCGTGCAGGTTAGCGACCCTTTTCTTAACATTTGGCCTTAACTTGTCTGTGTCTTTACAAATGCCATGGCCTTGTAGATTCCTGGTTGGAGTGGTCTATCGAACGCAAGGGTGACAATATTTGGTGATGTTTACCCTCTCCCAGAAGACCAGCAGGTGATTTCCTGATTTAATTTTTGCTTGTGCTTAAATAGGGCCTTTTATCCTGCATGTTTTGTGTTGCCTGGAGTTACTTTGAAGGTGCTCTGATAGTTGATACACTCATGGTATTTCCACCAAATTTCATGCATTATAGATTGGATCTGTGAAAAAGATTGGATCTTTGCTCGAATATCTAATTGCTTCTTTGGTTGTTTACATATTTTAACATCATATGAGTGGCCCTCTCTGTTTGAATTATCAGGAATGGGCTCATAAACAGTACATAGCAAAGCATCAGCAAGGACCTTCACAGCAGTGGGGAAACTTCTACTATTTCAGGATGCAAAACATAAGGTTAGAAAAAAACGTATTGCATTAAAGTTGAGTAGCTATGGGTGAGGAATATAACTCTTTCTTCATCCATTGTTACCCCAAAGAGTTTTATGGATGTGCAAATGAATAGTTTTATGGAGTATTTAGGTTTTCTGTAACATGTATTTACCTTTTTTCTTCAGTGACATATATTTTATCGGTGGCTTCGGTACTGTTGCTTGGGTTGATGTAAAAGAATACGAGACCCTTCAGCCTGACAAGATTGCCGTTGATGGTGGTGAGCAAAATTTGAAGGTATTGTTCTCAAGATTTCAACTGTTATTTTGCCTTTCCTTGCAATCCTGTTTATGTTATACTCTTAATTCCTTCCCATGAATGCAACCCCATGACTTTCTAATCTAGTTTTCAATTATGACTGGTTATGCTCATAGGAACTGAATGCTACCTTTTCGAAGCCTTTGAAAGAGCTGTTGTCACAAGAAATCGAAGTGGATGATGCTGCTCTCATATCCATCGATAGTAAGGGAACTGATATCCGTGTACGCCAAGGCGCACAGTTCAACATACAAAGGATATCTTTCGAAGAAGGACAATCCGTCGAAACACTGGAGGAGGCCAAGGCAGCCCTCTGGAAGCTAATTGAAAAGGGCTGTGTTTATAATCTGCAGAAATAATTGCACATGCGGTCATATAACATGAGACTGTAACAATAATTGGCAGATTAAACTTAAGAGTATACACATTTTTGCAGATGTTTCATGAAAATGAACTGATTGTGTAGCCTAGTTGTCTCTTTGTGGATTCAAGTGGGATGGAAGAGAGGTCAAAATATCCACTGAGCTAAGTACTGTAGTTTTAACAGTTTTACCTGTTTGTTTACTGTTGCACTGGAGTAATATAAATGTAGCTTTCAATGAATGTTGGCATTTCTTGATGAATAGGAAATGTGGGCACGCCTGTATATGCAGGTTTTGTCATAAATCATAATTTCCCTGCAATAATTTTATGACCATTTTCAGTACTCTCTTCCCATTGGCAATACTTCAATATCAACCCAAAACCAGTCAACAACGACAAGCACTCACGCCAAGAATCAATCTTTTAAGACGAGCAATTCATCCTGGTGGGATCTAAACTCTTCAAAATTTGGAGTAAAAGGTTGGCACAATTTCGGATAAGAATATAGTAGTATGAAGTTACTGTTTGAGGCATTTCTCATGGTTATTTTAGAAAACCAAAACTTTATGAATTCTGGTGTGATTCTACCTACAATGGTGCAAGCTAGCAACATAACCTAAGTGGATAAAAAGAGGTAGCAGCGGATCTTACGCTTAGACTTGCGAACAAATTATGAAAATTTGCGCTTCAGAAGTACCTAGAAATCCCAAATGTTAAACATGATTAGCGCACCAAGTAGATTCAAATCCTACTTGTGGTTTTTACTATATTTAGCATAGTCAAACCCAATAGATCGAAAGTGATTGGCACACTCCCGAGCAATGATAATCTTAAATCCCTAAATCTTATGGAGAATTAAAGATGATAAATGGATTGATGGATTAAAGACGAATTTGATAATATGCAAAACTAGATAGAAAAGGTATCACCCAACTCGACCATTACACGAGGAATTATAAATGAATCAGATAAAAAATTGCATAACTCACACATAAAATACTACACGAGGGAGTAGTAAACGTTTTACCTTTTGTCACCCTCATAAGTTATCCCGCTTGTAAGATTTAAGGTTTATTCAAGTGGTCAGGACATTGTATTGGATCAGTTCTGTGAGCCAAATGAGAGACTTGGCTAGAGATAAGAGTTAATGAATGAAAACCTTCACAAAAAAAATTATCTTGGAAAACCAAAGTTAGAAAAGTAACCGTCTTTGTAATCACTAAAATCCCCAAGAAATGACGAGGTTGGAGCACATAAATTCAATCAATAAGCGGTCAACCAGAAATGAAGAAGCGTGCTGCCCATAAGCAGTGGGACAGTGAGATGGCCGGAAGAAGCATGAACGGAGGATCATCATCGTCATCGTCTTTCTCGCCGGGAGCCGCCATCTTCCGGCTACCCGAGGACCACCTCCTTTCGATACTCCAACGTTTGCCGGTAGAATCAGTCCTCAGCTTCGGGATGACCTGCAAGAGATTGAGGCTTCTCACTGCCCAATCCGATGCCCTTTGGGAATCCATCTGCACCAGGGATTGGGGCGCTTCCTTTGTAGATGCCCTAATCAGTAACAGTACGGGCGCCCAATTCCAGTGGAAGAAGCTCTATCAACAAGTTCGTGAGTTGGATTCTGTCCGCTGCCATGGCCTCTTGTCGGGTCTACCCGACCCGGATAACAAGGAGGCTGCCCCTACTCCTAGAGCTTCCCATTCCCTCAATTTTATCTCTGGATTTCTGGTTCTCTTTGGTGGCGGCTGCGAGGGAGGTATTTCTTCACAACCCATGTTCCAAAATTCAATCTTTTTTGCCTTTTTTCAATCTCTGTCATTGTTGCTCTGATCATTTTGAACAGTGCTTCCATCGGTGTAAAGATGATGTTTCAATTCTGCTCAGTATTAGGTGGTGATAATGGTTGCTTTTCTTTAGCTGGAAAGCTTTATATTGATCAGTCTGATCTGTTTAGCAACCATCTTTTGTTGGTTGTTACAAAAACTTACTGAAATTAGAGCTGTGTTGGTTTTCATTCTTAAAATCCCCCAAAATATATTTGGTTTTGATTTCTATGTGTATAAAACCAGCTCTAGATTGCTCACTCTTTCATCTGAATGGTTGGTAGTATGTTTTGTACAGTGATTGATGGTGGTCGGAAACGGGAAGTGTAATTCAGTACTCCTTTTTGTTTATTCCTACTTTTCGACCACTTCTGGTTGATGTTTGTATTTATTCTTGTTTAGGTAGGCATTTGGATGATACATGGGTAGCTTATACAGGTGACGACTTCAGAAAGATAATAAAGTGGCAAAGGGTTGGTTCTGGCATTCCAAGCGGACGTTTTGGACATTCCTGTGTTGTAGTTGGTGATTCTCTTGTCCTGTTTGGAGGAATCAATGACCTTGGAGTCAGGAAAGACGATACCTGGATTGGAAGACTGATGTTGCACGAGACATTTGGCGTGACACTGTCTTGGAGTCTGCTAGATGTGGCCTCAGCTGCACCTCCACCCCGTGGTGCTCATGCTGGATGTTCCATTGACAAGAAGAAGTTAATCATTTATGGAGGGATTGGGCTATCAGGTGCCAGACTTGGCGATACCTGGATTCTTGATCTCTCAGACACTCTTTCTTGTGGAACCTGGCAAGAAATCGTGGCTAGGCCGTCTCCTCCATCGCGGTCTGGACACACATTGACTCATATTGGAGGAAGCCGAGCGATTCTGTTTGGCGGGAGGGGAATGCGCTATGATGTACTCGATGATGTGTGGCTTCTCGAAGAGGCGGATGAAGGTGGCTACTGGAGGTGGGTGCAGTTAGTTTTCGACTTGCAGAGCATCCCACACGGGAGATCCCTCCCGCGAGTTGGTCACTCAGCCACGCTTATCTTAGGAAGCCGACTGCTCATCTATGGAGGTGAAGATTCATGCAGGCATAGGAAGAACGATTTCTGGGTTCTGAACATCGGCTCTATACCAGACCATCCCCGGAGCAGGAGCGTCGTGTTTAAGAGATGGAAAGTATCTGGAGATGATGAACCAATGAACAGATCATTTCATCGGGCGTGTTCTGATTACTCGGGAAGGTACTTGTATGTGTTTGGTGGGATGGTTGATGGATTGCTTCAGCCTGGAGAGGCATTGGGACTGAGATTCGATTCTGGGCTGTTCTTGGTGGAGCTTCTGCTCTGATTTGGTGAATCTGATTGTTGTAAATTGTAGGTCTAGCCCCTCTAGATGCAACTGTGTGGATTTTGCAACTCTGGTTCTTGTAGTTATAGTGTTTCTTTAAGGTTTAGAATTTCATCTGAATTCTGCGTCCAAAATTGCACTAATTGGCTGGATTTCTGCTCAGCATCTCATACTAATACAGTAGCTGGACAGTCTGTTCCAGTTGATCTCGGTTTGTAATACTGCTACAACCATGCAAGATACAACAGAGCTATATACTTTTAGGTCAAAAAGAATGAATGAAGAAAATATGGTATAATTCTAAAAGTGTAACTTGGTTCTCCACATCTCTCCAATGACCTTTCTTGGAGCTGGATCATCAGGCCCCTTGTCTCGTTGCCCCGACGTGAAGTACAGCCATCCATCCCAGTATCCAGTAAGAGTGGTTTTCACTCGATAAGGAAGCTTTCCGAGAACTGACCATTTCTTCACACCATTGGAAGAAGAACAGAGTCAATTCAGAGAGTAAAGAAAATGAAGATGTTCGACATTTTTTCAGAAATTAAACATACCTGTGTATCTAGTTCAAACCGGAAGATTTCTCCAACCAGAGTCATCTTTTTTGTTTCAGGGTGTTTCTCTGTTGTGCCACCCACGATAATAATAGAATTGTTAACGATTTTCCATGCGAACTCTATGTGTGAATCAGGTTTAGGCATAGGAGGTAAAGTCTTCCATTTCATTTCGTCATCTAACATGTAAACATCCCCATAAACAACCTGTGAGAGTTCAGAAAACGTTTAAATCTTCCCAAAAATATCTGCTAGTTTGCTCAGACGTAATCGTGAACAACTTTATTGAGGAGAGAGAAATGTATTAGTACTACCTCATTTCGTCGGGAGCATTTGAAAATAGGGGATCCAGGCTTCGCCATAAAGTCACCCTCTTGGCCTCCAATGACATACAACCGATCATCCACGACAATACAAGATCTGCATGGATAATAGACATGTTCAAAGAAGAGCAAAAGAACTAGAGTAGCGCCAATCAACCCAACACGAGTAGCATCCTCAAGAAGTTTAAACATCGATGTGTGGCATTGACCAAAGTTTCATTAAATGCTTTTAAGAAACCTCGCTCAGTAACAGGAAATAATACCATTTTGTATTATGTACAACTATTATATTAGCATGCCTTGCTTGAATAGAACAATTTCAGATTCAAGCATACATATAAGAAAAGCATGGCTTCCATTGAACCTTTGCTTGCAAAGCTGTTGACAATGATATTCGTTCAACAAAACACTAACAAAATTCTACCAACCAGAAATTTTAGCTTTCTGCAACAAAATTCCATTTACGACTATAAAAATACCAAAAGGCACAAACCTATGAGGTCCACCACGGGGTATGGGTATCTCTGGTCGCCACTTCTTTTCTAAAGCTTTACCATCTTGTACTGCAATACTCCAATGCTCTAGTGCAGGAGTGTGCCGGTTCTCTTTGCTGCCACCCATCACATGAAGTCTTCCTCTCCAGAGTTGCGTAGCAGGAGCATACCTGATATCATATTATTAAGAACTACTGCGGAGCTAAACAAAACACTATAACAGCCAACAAATACACTTGAAACTGATGCTTTCTTTGAAACAAACAAATAATGTGCATTCAACACTAGACGTGGCTCCACACTACGTTATATTTTTACCACCATAACTTAGAGACGAAGAAGAAGCAGTGAACAAAAAATAGGACAACTAAGACAAGTGAAAATGGGGAACATTGGTACCTAGGAACTGGTAGAGGGGGGAAATCCTCCCATGTGTTAGTGTCTGAATCAAGCACAAAATTTCTTGCAGTCGGTCCTCTACATTGAGGACCATATTGGCCGGTGACCACATAGATGTACCTCCCATCTGTAACCATACCCAAATGGGAATGTGCCATATCTTTTGGCATATCAAATCTTCCGAACCACGATTTGTTTGAAAAGCTGTAAACATCCACATGAGAATGCACCTAAGAGTAAAGATCAATACAAGAGTATCAGGCAAAGCAGTAGAAGAGTATAAACACAAAACAGTAGATGATCGAAGGAAGTACTGACATAATCAATGGTTCCATAACCAGCAAATACATAAAGATGATCCTTGATCTGAATGGCAGCACCGTCGAGCCGTGGCACGGGGGCAGAGGGCATCTTCTCCCATTCCAACTGAGGGCCTGGCAAATCAGCAAACGAATCCGACAGTTCCCTCTTTTTTGGAGTCTTGGATTTAGGCTGGCAACAAGAAACACCAGCACATGAATTCAGCATACTCAAAAGCATAAAATCAGAGCCAAAACTAAAAAGGCACGAGCTTTACTACTGCATTTAAGAGCTGCTAAGTTTTAGAGAGCAAATCAAAAGTAAGCAAAAAGTGTGGACTGAAGAATGTAGGTTGAAAAGGGAACCTGAGGAGGCGGAGGGGCGGTGGCGGCGAATTTGAGGGCGGCGTTAGCGATGGCGGAAGAAGAAGAGGCCCAGAGCAGATCTAGGAAGAGGAAAATGGCCAATACGGCGACGCTGCTCAGCACCAATTTACGAACGCTGAAGCCGCCTCTGTGCTTTCCGGCGCCGGCAAATCCTGACAACGATGATGGTTTCCCCGTCCTCATCGAACCATGTTCTTTGCTTCAAGTCTTTTTGTGTTTTTATTGTCGGTGTTTGTAATTACGCGCGTGAATATGGTTGTGTCGGGAAGTGAAAAAAATGAGATCTTGGAAAAATGTCCGACCACCGCACCTGGTTTATCACAACTCAAAACCATGTCCCCCGCCGACCCGGTGCCGCCGTTTGATTTAGGCACCTTTTTTTCCCTCAAATAATTGTTAACAAGTAAAAATAAACTAGTAAGGTGCCTAAATCAAGTTTCTTGTACCAAAACCGAGTGTATGATTCATACTTTATTTACTTGTATTTATAAATCATGAGATTGTATGATTCATAATTTGCTTTATGTTTCTATATACAGTAAATGCAAAATTGTTCGTCTTCCTTTATTAACTTACGCTTTTACGCTAGAATTTATACTAGTGTAAATATAAAAAAGACATTGAATGAACGGATTAATTTATGTCATATTTGAAATGTATCTCTATGAATTCGGAAGAAATAGAAAGTGTGATACTTTGAGTTGAATCGGACGAATATATTAAATTATTACATTAAATATTAAGAGAGGAGGATCTATGTCAAGACAAATATAAATCAAATGACATTGTCAATCACTGATAGTGTCAACCAAATGTTGATAGCATTGAGCTTGCTTGACACTCATGATATACTAGTTTACATTTAAATGTTGCATCTCAATACAAGTTGATCTTGGGCATTGCAACAGATGTAGCATCTCAATACAAGTTGATCTTGGGCATTGCAACAGATGTTGCATTAGGATATACACATAAAATCTAAGTTTCCAACAGGTGCTCTACTATTTATAAACCAACCAACCAAGCATTCATTCTGGTACAAAAACCTCACTTCACAAAGCTATAATAAAAAAATTAAGAAACCAACCAGCCATCCTTGCAAAACAAGAAACCAAAAGCAAAAAAAGATGCACAAACTAAGGTCACTCAATCCCAACACCACCAACCATTTATATATATAATTTTTGAGCTCTCTCTCTACACATACTTGACAACTACTCCCCTATACCCATTCCAACACCAACAACACTTCACAAAACACCACCAATTACACTTCTTCAGCCCACTTGTTTGCTTTTGAACCATTCCAACACACAAAACCAAACTCTTCTTTTATACTGGGATCACGTCCGTCTTGGAAGCGTCTTCGCAGCTCAACACCACCCCCTCCAAGCTCGCCGGGAAGATGCTCTTGCTCCACTGGCATCCCGTTGTGAAGGGCTCCGGTGGGGGTACTATCATCAGCACGTTCTCGTTTCTCTGCACCACTCCCATCACGCTCACCGTGCTTCCTTCTTTTATGTACCTACCATGAACACCCCTCATTTTCATTCACACATATCCCCATTCTAACAAGAATCTAAGTTTGAAAAAGTAAACTTAAAATGTTACATAACAATGCTTACCCTTCCTTCAGCCGCATGACACGATTATCACTTGAAAGATTCCTCTCCCCCAACCATCTGATGAAGTCGGGAGACAGTTCTTTGTTGACGGGATTCACATCCACCACAACAGATTCTGGCACATAAGGTGTCACCCTGGCCCCGTACCCTGTCTTAACCAATGCTCTCAATCCCGACTGAAAATCAGAGATGTAGAAGTCCACAACATGCCTCTGCAATAACAGGCAGCAAAACCAAACACCTTAATAGAGTTCTACCACCAGTAAGCCTGTGACTGTGTTCAATTTAGGAAAAGAAGGCATCATGAATGTCTCTTGATAAAAGAATGAGCAGGTAATTTCACTCGGAGGAAAGTAATGTAGAACTCACTTCTGATGACCTAAGTCCCCACGTGAATCGGCGATGGGTGGCATTAGCAGGTTTGGACTCGATTCCTCGATACTCGTATAAGCTTGTTGAGGTATAGACACATCTAGGCATCTTTTGGAAGGAAGACTCCAGGGGTACATTTCCACAAGTCACCACCTACACAAATTTATAACAGCATGTCAGTTATCAAGAAGTAAAACACTAAGAAAACATCCAACATCCAACTTTTACACCAGGAATACAATAGAGAAGGAAATTCCAAACTCACTATGCAAAAAAAATAAATAGTATGAAGCATAGTACAACAGAATGGTATTAGAATAGCATAATAATCCACTCACCCCAGAAACTTTAACATACTGTCCATTCTTTGCAGTTCTCAGTTCAGCGTCAGGGTATTTAGCGATGAAGCCGATTATAGCTTTCTTTCCATAGCAAGAATTCCAGATGAACAAAGCTGTGACGATGGCAAAGAGAATCACAACAACAATGAGCAAAATAGCATTGCGCACGGCCCCAAGAATAAAGCCACCAGCAATAAAGCCCATGACAAATAACAAAATCATTGCCCACAGAATTGGCTTTGGGAAGTTCCTTTTGAAGGAATAGTCATCTTCCTGGCTCAGAGTAGTCACAGCTGGATTGTTAGCAATGGATGGGCCATGAACTTTGACTGAACCCATCGAGTCTAATGGACCAGAAATCTTTCGCGGTGCACCAGAGGAATTCAGTGGACCAGAAGAGATGGGACCGGACGTAATCAGTCCTGTTGCAGGCAGAACTGGAGCAAGAGGACCTGAATTTTGGCGGGCCATAGGTGTCACTCCACCAGATTGAGGACCAGAAGACTTCTTTAAAGGCTCCCCGTGCTTACTTAGTGGACCGGAATTTGATTTCTTCATCGAAGATGAACCAAGAGAGGTTACTGGACCAGAGGTAGAATAACTGGATCTAGCAGCAGCGTTAGGATTGATTGGTCCGGAATGTGAGGCTGCACCAGCAAATGATCCAGTCCTTGAAGGAGCATTGGTTACAGGTCCGGATTTCCTCGACTTGGAAGAATCGACACCAGGAATATCAAACATCTTTCCGAGCTCCCCAGACTTCTTGATATCACCTCCAGTGTAAGGCATCGCCACTGAACTCATAGTAGGTGTTCTTTCTTTCGGCTGCTCTGGCCGGCCGGATACATAGAGGCCATTGCTTAGCTGATGAGATGGAAATCTAGAACCCATGTGGTTTACTTATGGGGCACACACTCAGAAGCAAAGTTTTGTAGCAGCTTTTGTATAAAGCTGTAAAATTTAGGGGTATAACTGTTAGGAAGAATGTGTTTCATACCGCCGTAGATGCAACAAAATCATTAAAACAACATAAACACAACCGGAATACATTATTGAAAGAAAAGCAACAAACTAGGTGATGCTCATTGCTAATAACAATTGACACACTCACTTAGGAAAGGCCACTGATACAAGCACAAGGTGGAAACAGCAAAGAGAATCCTTAAAAATCAAAATAATAATACCCAAGCTATAAAGGATATCATTTAAGAAGGCAGGAAAAAATTTTATGACGTTATTGTCGCGAGCTTAAATGCATACACAGCTTAAACTACAAACAACCCACAGATCATTACCATGGGTTTACGTGAAAGTTACAGCCTAAATAAAAAGTAGAGAAGATGATCACGTCTGTATTATGACCATTGTCCAGAACCCACCAAGGGCACAGGTATAGAATCCAATGCTCATGTTAAACATGCGGAAAGTACAAGCTAAGAACAAAAAGAAATGCATCACATGAAGATATGTATTTGATAATGCAGATAACATAGAGATGCCAAATATGTCCCGTAAATGTGCAAAAAGTAGGGCATGGCTGGGAAAATCACAACTTCCAAAGATTACTTAGATAAGAACAGTGGCTTGTTGGACAAAGAAAGGAGAACCAAGAATCCAAGGAAGATATCTGTGAATGCAGAGTTTTTCAGGTGATGATTAGAGAAGTGGTCTCAGAAACCAAAGTGAGCGAGGCAAATCAGCTCAACCTCCATTACAAATGCTTGATGAGTTTCAAACATCGTAATCCAGAGATATACATACAAGATCACAATTACAAGATATCTATCACTATCCACAGAAAATGAAACTCCCCTTCACAAGATGCACAAGCAACGGGAGCACACAGCACCCTAAACAAAACCAGAATAGCATAACAAAAACTCAAGTGTCCACTCAAAAATCCATGGATCAAGACAGTCATAAAGATTCAAAACCCATAAAAACAGCCCCTTTACAATAAAAGCCTAACTGAGCAGGTCACTATCAGCCCTCAAGAATCCAACAACTAAAAACCCCATCCCAGACAAAACATTACAAAGGCAAAGAGGCTAAGATTAGAAACCCCAGACAAGCAAACAATGCGAAAGATCAGGTGCACCGACTTGGACATAGAATTCAGTATTTTAGATCGGAAAAACTAGAATGGTTAGCTAAATCCAAAAGGGTACCTGGAAAAGGGGAGAGAAATCAGGGCAACAAGTCCAAAAGTGAGAGCAGACAACAACCTGGGGCACAGGAAAAACACAGATCTGA
>JAUOBV010000010.1:11629133-11642400 GCA_032360425.1 Rubia occidens
GTGTTTCCAGGTTTTCTGACGCATTCAAATACCTAATTGACTTGCCCAATGACCACCACATCTGGTGTAGCCACCAGGACGTGATGGGACCTCTTCTGGAGACTTTTTATAACTATTCTAAAGATGACCCCATTGATTCCCCTCTCAAGCTTCTGTGGGCCAGGCTCTCCCGAGAAATGCAACTATGCACCCTCTGCATCTGCCAGCACCATCAAACTCAGCAAACCTACGCCACTGATTACGAACCTACTTCCATTGGGCCTCTTCTCCAACTACTGCAAACTCTCGATGAAGAAAGGATATGTGACAACCTCACGGACATCAATGCTAAATTCTCCTGCTCTGGCTATGATCCCGCCTCAGATAATTCTAAAGTCGTGTCCGTCATGTTTGAGGTCCTCTGCTCTTACTTTCTTCACTCAATGCATTTCCGGTTAATACATTTCTAGTGCTAGGGTCATTAGAATCCCTGTATGATAGGTCATTAGAATCCCTGTATGAGTCTTACCCAGTTAATAGATGATACCTATCGTTATTATCATTCGAAACAAATCTCACACTATAAGCTCGTTCGCGTGTTGGTTGGGATATGTTTCTTGCAATCAATGACCTTGTGGTATATTTTTATGGCATGCAGGTTTTGATGTTTCCCATCTTGTTAGACGATAACCTTTTGGCCAATGAATTTGAAATTTTCGTTGAAGCAGTTGATAACTGTCATGAACTGACATTGGTGGGACATCAGCAGTATCCGGTGAAACCTCCTTCCACTACTCTCTCCCATTATAATGCTTTTGGTTGGAGCTCTGGCTAATCTTGCGAATGTTGTCATTTCTTTCTTTAGGGAGTTTATGCGTTACTTTTTCTTAAAAGTAGAAAAGCTCGTTCCATTGGTTATCGCCTGGCTGGACAGATGGGTAAATTACGGTAATAGCCTACCCCTATGTTCTTTTGAATTCAATGAGCTGAATTTGATTTTTTTTATCAACCATCGCCAATCTTTATTGGACAAGTGGGAACTTGAGGCTTTGCCTTGCTTCATGCCACCTTTTTTTCCCCCGAAGAGTGTTTTTACCACAATGCTAGAATATTGTAGTAAGGTGGAGGATAAGAGCCTATGAATAAACAATGACCGTGGCTTATTAAACCCAGACTGACCAGGCCGGACAATAAATACTTCCTGTAAAACTTCATTTGTGTTATGATTCTCTTTAACGTGCCCAACCTCATTTGCAATGTTCGAAGCTCATACTTTTGATCCAGTGAGTTGAAACTCTGGAATTAGTGCTATAATCAATTACTAAATATTTGGTTACATGGTTTTTTGCCATGTTATATTTTCTACTCTTGAAGGAGATCAGAAGACTTGGATCCCTTGCAGCCTTTGTTGAAGAAATGCATTGGTTTTCTGGAAACAGAAGTAGTGCCATCAGCAACAGAGTTTACCAGACCCAGGGTGCAACTAGAGCGGATAACTGTATGGCTTGGCATCAAAGCACTGTAGGAAGTTGTTTGTTTGAATTATTTTATTTTAATTGATTATTTTACCAGTTAGTTTTCTGCTGATAGCTCCTTTTTGTGCGTTGAAGGCTTGGGTTCTTAGAACCTCCAGCATTTGAGAAAGGGATTTTAGACCAATACCCAATTTTTTTGAGTATCGTTCTCAATCATATTAGTGGTGATTCTCTTGAATTTTCTCATGCTGTTAATTGCCTGAGACTTCTCTTCGAAATGCTTGGTAAGTGGTTTCTTATTGGATACTTGTTTTTTGAAGGTGTTACAACTTTGATAAATTTGAGCTGATAATTTGACAATTCTTTGTACTAAGGCTGTAAACTTTGGTTGAGATCTACATTGTCTCCGAGCGTCATGTGCAACACGTTGCTGGGTCAATGTTTTCATACTCGAATTGAAAAAAGTCATAAGGAGATATTTGATCTTTTTCAGCCATTCTTGCAGGTGAGTCTTGCTTTATGCCTTTATGGTCTCTATAACATGAATGTTTTGAAATTTGCTACTGCTGTCTATGTTGTTTGTCGATTATCCTCTCTTAGCAGTATATGTTTCTTTATCAGTCTCTTGAAGCTTTACAAGATGGGGAGTATGAAGAGCAACGGAGGCATATTCTCTACTTCCTTCTTCATCAAGTGACCGTGAGCAGTAACTTTAGCATACTGATGCGAAAGAAAGCTTGCCAGGTTTGATTCTGATCCTGCATCAGCTGAATAAACTTCGGGCCTGTTTTGGACTCGTACTTAAAAAATATTCTTATCCCTTTGCTTGATGGGATGCGTGTCGATAGATTTTCATACCCTTATAGGGTTTTCATACCCTTATGGTGCATGAGCACTTCGGTTAATTTATTCTTTTTGAATTTTATGAGTTGACGAATAAGAAACGGCAAAAGCAGAGAAACTTCTTCAAGTTAATATTATTTTCTTCTCATACTAATTGAAATGAAATGTGGGTTAATGCTTTTACATCTTTAAAAGATCCTCTTATAGCATGTTAATATACTTCTGCAAGAGTAATATTTATATCCCCCTGGACCCCATGTTTCTGTCCTCTTCCTGTTTTCCCTTGGAACTTTGAGACCTTATTCTTCACATATCTTTTGTGTGCACGCTCTTACTTGTAGATTGCTCTTCTTGTTGTTCACCATGGTTACAAGATAAAACCTCCTTGCCCACCTTACGAATGTGCACACATTTGGTAAATTCCGCTTATGTTAATTTGTGGTTGGGAAGATTTTCAAATATATGTTAATATCAAAATTCCTTAAGAGTAAAATTAAGCTTTGCTTTCCAGGGGTCCTTCTCTTATCGCGTCTCTGAAGGATTCATCACTCCATCTATCACTCAGACAACCTGCATTTGATCTTATTCAAACTGTTATAGTCTCTGATGTAACTGCATTGGTTGGGACCATTCTGAATGATGATTTGCATTCAAATAATGAGAGAGCCAGGTATACTCAATGTACAAATGAGCATGATGATGATGGGGATCTTTGTAATGGTGATACTGTTGAATGGACCAAAAGTTGCTGGGATGAATTCCATTTGCAGAGAAAAATTACATCGTTGAGATATGGGGATTGGTTGTGCATCCCAATGTTATGGTTTGATGTCCTAGTTGGAATTAATCCTTTGATTCTTCCAATATCATTTTCAAAAGCTGTTTTTTGGGCTTTGTCTCGTTTTTCAATGGTGGAGGCTGAGTATAGCATAAAAAATGTCATTTCAGTTGAGAATTTGCTGGCCACTTTCCCTTCAGAGGTTTCTCATATTTTTGGATGGAAAGTACCATCCGGTTCTGATGATGGTGGTCATGCAGAAGAGTTTAAAAACTCAACTAGTGTCACAAAGTTCCACACGCCTCTTATAAGGACATTCAGGAAGTAAGTTTGCTAAATAATTAATATAATTGCTATTTTGATGGGTCACCATTCCTTAGTATTTGCTTGCAATACACATTCAATTTCAATACTGGCATTAAAATTTTATATATAATTAAATGCTTGTTTCTACAATAACAAAAAATACTCATGTTATTCTTCTGAGGATATTCCAGGTTGGCATCCTTCTATATTGCCCGCGTGGAGCAAGATGATCTAAGGAGGCAGTGGATCTGGGAGCCCATGATGGCCGAAAGTTTGATACTTTTACTTGTTGATCCCAATGATGTACTTATTTACAATTCAAAAACTAATCTTGCTTTGCACATAACTTCTGTAATAATCAAACAAACTATGAACACATCTCTTTACCTTCCTCAGGATGACAGGAAAGTGAGTAGGCATATCCTCGAGCAATTTTCTGGTGAAAAAGGCCTTACTTGCGGCCTGCAGTTTCTTTGTTCAAGCCAACTTTCATTGGAAGCTGTCTTTCTGGGGTTAAGCCATGCATTGAAACTGGTAAGGTCCAATAATGGTATTGATATGAGGAGTACAATTGACTAAATAGCTTATTGCTATGTTGCAAATGGCTTCCAAATTAGTCTTAATTCTCTATATATTCAATAATTTTCTTTTGTACTCTGCTACTTCATGAATTTCATCTTGCTACTTGATGCAGATGCTTGTAATCTTTTTAGCTGTTCTTCCTATCATATTAGAAGAAAACCTGTTTTCTAATTCAAATGTATCTGATGTTTAACAGGTTTCCTTGGACTATGTATTACTAAAATTTGAGAAGCTACATCATTTGTTTTTTGTGTTATGCAAATTAATTAAAGAAGGAAACCTGTCAAGTCAACTAATAGCTGGACCTTCCGGCACCTTCTCGTCCCAAGGTGGATTTCTTAGGCAAACAGATTTTGATCCCAGAATGCAGGATCTGTGTACTCCTACTGTTGGCTCCAAAATATGGGAGAATTTCTGTTATTTGATATCAGAAGTGGCATGGCCTTCTTTGCAGAAGTGCTTGGCCACAGGAAAGACATTCAGAGACAATAAAACATCGCAGGTCAATAAAGCTATAATTTTATGTTGAAATTGAGTTTAAAAATTTCTTTGCTTATTTTTTATGCTCTGATTGATTCCTTTCTAGTGTAAGTTTTAAGTTATATTTTGTACTTCTGCTAGAGAGCTTATAAATGAATCTGTTGATTTTGGCATCAAATTACAAATATATCCAAATTTGTCAAGGGCTTGTGTGTACTTCTCATTGTTATATTTGTAACCTGAGGATTTATTTGGCACTGCTTCAAATTTGTTGCTTGCTTTTAATGTGGTCTATAATGAGTTACTAGTTCATGCAATGTAATGAGGCGAAGAATGCTTCTTCACTTTGGAGCCAATGTATGGAGTCTTTTGGCAAGCCTGACTCATGGTGGCACCTATTAATTTCTCATGTAGATTTCTAGGCACCCATCTATGCATTATGCAGTGCAGTTCGTCTTTGAAAAAAATGGCTTCTCATTTTTGTTTTTATATTCCCTGTTAACTAGTATTTCTTATTTGTGGTTCAGATGACGTTTATCCGCTTACTTGAGATCCTGCCTGTAATTTTTGAAAAGCTTTTTGGAAATTTAGCCACTTCAACAAAGGTTACAGATGATATGACGTGGCTCCATGATTTGATTAACTGGGGTAGGTCTTCCCTTGCTGTGGTGGTTAGATACTGGAAACAGTCTCTGGCTTCTATGATAGATCTGCTTAAGAAGTCATGCAGTGGTGTTTCTTCTTCAGCATTTAGTGCTATAGAGGAGCTCATTTCATCAGGTGAATTTTTTTCATTTGATTCTTTTTCACTCTTGTTCTTGTGGTAATTTAATTGACTGATGCATGTATATTGTAGATAATGCTGCAATAGATGACATGAGTGATTTAGCTGTGCGCCTTTCTATTTCTTTGAGAAACGAAGGTTGTGTTGCCCATGATAATTCTGAATCCAAGTCCAGAGCATTATTCTCTGAGGAGATCTTGAAGAGACAAAGTTCTGTAGTGGAAAACTTGGAGCCATTTTCCTCAAAGGATTCAGAAGTGCATCTGATGTACCCAAAGAAATTAGTTGGTAAAGACGAAGATAATGTCATAATTCTTGATGATGAGCCAGCTGTACCAGCTACTGAGAAAGTTCAGTCTCAGCGTGGTATGAGTAATCTTTGTTTGGATGATCAAGCTCATGATTCCTATGGAATACCACTCAATTCTGATAGAGAAAGTGATGTTGGGCCAAGTTCTGTCATCAGTCCATCAGACGACCTTTGCCAAGGAAGTGCTACTTGTTTTTCTGTTCCTATAGTAAAAAAGCCGGAATCAAATAAAATTGATGGCAGTGTGAGAACCCTTGCCAATAAAGGAAAACAAAAGTCTGAATTCAGCAGAAAAAAATCTTGCTTGAAGCAGAAGACATCTGAATTGAACTCTGATAAAACTTCTGTCTCCGGTATAACTAGTGGTTCTGTTTCTCAAGTTGCTCGGGAGACATTTTCTGCTACAAATAATAAACCTAGAAACGAGCACCAGAGAAACGCATGCAAAGTTTTGGAATGTGATAATATAGCTCATGATGAGGTTGTTCATGAAAAAGAAGATGATTCATGGGAATTCTCTTTCTTCAAGTCAGCAAGGCCTCCCAAGTCATTGTTTGCCAAGCCTTTCCAGCCTGGTGCTAAGCGGCAAGTCATTCAGCTCAACTTACCCACAGAAAATAGGTCTTGGAGAGTAAATTCTGAAACAAGAAGATTTAAAAGTCCCAGGCTTGATGATTGGTATAAACCCATCCTAGAAATGGATTACTTTGTTACAGTTGGTTTAGTGTCAGCAGACAAAGACGGTGATGGAATGTGCTGCAATTTGAAGGAGGTCCCTGTTTCTTTCAAATCACCTGATGAATATGTTCAAGTGTTCCAACCATTAGTATTGGAAGAATTTAAAGCACAGCTTCACAATTCTTTTCTGGAGATGGCATCTGTTGATGGAATGAATTGTGGAGGTTTATCCGTGCTCTCTGTTGAGCGAGTTGATGATTTTCATATTGTTCGCTGCGTCCATGATGAGACTAATCCCTCTGAAGGCAAGAGGTTCTCAGAAAATGATCTTATCTTGCTTACTAGGCAACCACTAACACATTCATACAATGATGTTCACATGGTTGGGAAGGTAATGCATCTTTTCCATAAATTTAGGCCCCTGTGTTTTTGTGATATGTCTATCAGTACTCATGGTTTTATGAATAATTGACGATATAGAAAGGCAGCAACTGTTGGCCCGCTGCTAAACCGTTAAAATGGCAAAGTGCTGGCAGATTGTCTTTTTATATGTGGGACTTTGTTCAGCCACTTAAATGTTGTATGAAAAGTATGACATAGTTTTCATCATGAAGTAACTTACAAATATTTTTGTACATTTAGTGTAATATACTCCCTCCATTCCACTAAGAGTGTCTTCGTTGTTCTTGGCACGAGGATTTAGGTGATTGAAATGTGAGGAGACTAAAGTCTGATCGCGCTGTGGTCGTGAAATTTGATTAAATTGTCTCAGATTTTTCATATTATATTGGTATTATTGTTGTGATTCATCTGATTAATGAATTTATTCATCCATCCAAACTCAAATCTATAAAAGGTACAAGTATTTGCCTGATACCAGGAAAATGCTGCATATATCCACTGTTATGCAATTTCCCATCACGAGGGGGTGTGAATGTTACTTCAACCCCTTCAGGGCGTATTGTTAGTTTTGCCTCACTGCATGTTTCATTAATAGTTAAACTAAATCTCCAAGGTGCCACTCCAAAACTTTAAATATAGGTGCTTAAGCTTTACATAAAATAATTAGTTGATTTTTTTGGGTGATTTGAGAAATGTGCTGATCATATCATTCTCAAAACAATTTCCAATTGTCAGGGTTCTGAATGATATGGGTTTGACCAGCCAAAAGGTTTATGGTTGTTTTTCCATAGAACAGGGTTCATTTGGTAGTTTATTATGTCTTCTGAAAGAGGATATCTATGGCAAGAATTTTTTTAGTACTTAAGCATTCCTTTTTTTACACACTTTTGAGTTTTTCACAGGTAGAGCGACGTGAAACAGATTCTAAAAGGAAATTGAATATCTTAGTCATCAGATTGTACCTGAAAAATGGATGCACTCGTCTTAATAGAGCTCGGAAGTCTCTTGTTGATAGAAGCAAATGGTGCATTAGTCGTCTTATGAGCATTACACCTCAGATTCGAGAATTCCAGGCACTGTCATCATTGAGAGAAATTCCTTTGCTTCCCATCATCTTAGACCCTTCCACTTGTCACCATGCTTATAATTCGAGTGAAAATCTCAACAAGATGCCTCAACCGTTGCAGCAGGTTCTGAAGTCTTCGTACAATGGCAGTCAACTTCAAGCTATCTCTGCGGCTTCTAGATCATCTGATTTGGAAAGGGGTTTCAGTCTGACCCTTATCCAGGGTCCCCCAGGTCTGTGTACTATTCTTAAGTTTCTATTTTAATCTAATATGTATATCTGCTGTACTTTAGTGTATGCTGTTGAAATGACTTTTCTTTGCATGCTCGCTCTACCGTTAAGTTTAGAACCTGTTAATTTTCAGGGACTGGTAAGACTAGAACAATTTTGGCCATTGTCAGTGGTTTGCTTGCATTTTCACGAATGAGGACTGAGAAGAGGAGTTCAGCAACTTGTGATCCACATGGTACTACTACCCCTGGGATACATTCCAGATCACATATCAATCAATCTGCAGCAATTGCAAGGGCATGGCAGGATGCAGCCTTTGCCAAGCAGCTTCATGAAGATGAAAGAAGGATCATGAAATCTACAATCAGTTATTCTAAAGGGCGGGTTCTTATATGTGCTCAGTCAAATGCTGCTGTTGATGAGTTGGTCTCAAGAATATCTACTGAAGGCCTTTATGGTTGTAATGGGTTGATCTATAAACCATATCTTGTGAGAGTAGGCAACACGAAGACTGTTCATCCAAATTCGCTACCTTTCTTTATTGACACTCTTGTTGATCAACGTCTGGCTGAGGAGAGGATGAAGGTTGGTAAGGATGAAACTGGTGTGGATTCCATACCACTTCTTCGTTCTAATTTGGAGAGTATAGTGGATCACATCAGATCTTATGAAGCTAAGCGTGCTAACTTAAGGGACGGAGACCTGGGAACTAGAAGTGTGTTAGAAGGTGGTCCTCTAGAAGATGGGATAAAGGAGTTAACCGATGCAGAAATTGAAGCCAAGCTGAGAAGTCTATATGACAAGAAAAAAGCGGCCTACAAAGATCTTTCCAATGCACAAGCCCAGGAGAGAGTTCAGTGAAGAACACAATGCTCTTAAAAATAAGTTGAGAAGGACAATACTGAAAGAAGCTGAAATTGTTGTGACCACACTTAGTGGTTGTGGGGGAGATTTGTATGGAGTTTGTGCTGAATCTGTATCAAGCCACAAATTTAGTAGTTCACTGGAGAGCACACTGTTTGACGCAGTTGTTGTGGATGAAGCTGCTCAAGTACTTTTCTCATTCCGTTTCTTTCTCATCTCTCTCTGTTGTTTGTTCGTTTTATTGCAGTTACAGATCTAATATGTTTTTCTTCTGCCTTTGATATATTTTTCTGCTGTAGGCCCTTGAACCTGCTACGTTGATTCCTTTACAGCTTTTAAAGTCGAAGGGCACCAGATGTATCATGGTAAGGATACAATCCATTCCTCTTTCATGTGCCAGTTATCAGAAAAATTGTATTGACATAGTTCTGTATATTTATTTTAAGGTCGGGGATCCAAAACAGCTTCCCGCAACGGTTATCTCCAACATAGCTAGTAAATATTTGTTCCAATGCAGCATGTTTGAACGTTTGCAACGTGCTGGCCATCCTGTCTTTATGCTTACCCAGCAGGTATTTTAAATTCACGGAGTGCATTTTCTTAATTTCAATACACTGGTAGTTTTATCTTCCGTGGTCTAGTTACTTGTTAGAGAATGCAATGTTTGATCATGCTTCCTGTATTGTGTTGGATAAATCATGTGCATATACTTAATATTTAGTTTTGAGGTGTCTGGTGAAACTAGAATAGCTTAAAAATGGAATGTTTCCCATCTAATCTATTGTAGATGGAGGCTATTTCTGGCTGAAACATTGATTTGTATCTGCAACACCAGCCGTTCCTGGTTTCACTCATGTTGATTTTTGTTAAACTAGCTGTTCCTGGTTTCTCCCTTTTAACTTGTCTCTCTTGAAAACCAACCTAATAAGTGAATTTATGAACTTCCTCATTCTTGAGGTCTCACTGAAGGATGCTACAGAACTATTTAGGAGTATATATATGTGTGTTGTGTGTGTGTGTGCGTGCGTGTGTTATGACATTGATGAATCCTTTGACCCGCATCTTTGAAGGATGACATATAGAATACTAAAATAATGAAAATGACTGAATCTATAACGAGAAAGAGATCCCTCCCTCCCTCTCTGAACTCATCTTCGCAGATGTTGCTACCTAAGTATTGCTTTGGTGCTCATAATTTTCAGATGATCACAATTTTAGCTGCTATTGTCAGTATAGGATGCATCCAGAGATATGTCGCTTTCCTGCCTTACATTTTTACGATGGAAAATTGAGAAATGGTGAGCGGATGACCAGTAAAGCTGCGGCCTTTCATGAGACTGATGGCCTGGGACCCTACTTGTTCTTTGATGTCTCTGACGGGCAAGAAAGTCATGGCAGAAACTCTGGTTCGTTGTCCCTATACAATGACTGTGAGGCGGATGCGGCAGTTGAAGTGGTAAAATTTTTCAAGAAAAGGTATTTGTTCTCGCTCCTTGAGCTAGCACTTAACAGGTTGTTGCTACTTTCTTTCCTAATGGCCACGTGGTTCTCAAATAAAGGTACCCATTGGAGTTTGTTGGTGGAAGAATTGGTGTAATTACTCCTTACAGATCTCAACTTTCTGTTCTGCGCTCTCGGTTCTCCACTGCACTTGGTTCTTCTATTTTGGCCAAAATCGAATTTAACACTGTGGATGGTTTTCAAGGTAGAGAAGTTGACATATTGGTGCTTTCAACTGTTAGAGCAGCAGGTTCATGCTCTCAATCGCCCAAATTCAATAACAGCAGTATTGGCTTTGTTGCTGATGTTAGACGTATGAATGTTGCTTTGACAAGGGCTAAATTATCCTTATGGATTTTGGGTAATGCGAGAACTTTGCAGACAGATGAGAACTGGGCTTCCCTCTTGGGGGATGCCAAACAAAGAAATTTGATTAGAGAAGTGCGGAAACCATACAGATGCATATTTAAGTCAGCTTCAAACAAAGCTCCAGTTGTTGAAGGCCCAGGGAATGCTTCGAGGAAGCCGAAGGTAGTCGAAAAGAAAAAATCAGTTAATGGACATGCTGATCTCCCAAGTAAAAGTGCTTCATCTGAAGAGAAGAGGAGAAAACAGATCACTAGTGAGGTATCTGTTGATGCTCTTACCGTTGATAGTGTGTCTGGCGAAGCTATAGAAAATGCTGTTAAACGTAGCAAACGTAGAGTCATGGATAAGCGTTATATTGAACCAGCGAATGCTGTTGCAGTTCAAAATAGTGGGAGTCAAAAGTCAGAATGTTCAAAGTCTCCGGTCAGAAGAAGTCAAGTTAGCTATCATGGAAATACCTGCCAAAGAACTTGTGAAAGGATAGGCAATTCAAGCAATGACTCTGTGCATCTGGAGAATATGAAAGGTGGGACTCGAAAACAACTGAATTCTGGATCATCCCAAAGGTTCCTGGAACCTTCCAAGCACGAGAAAGGGAAACTTGATCCGAGTGCCTGTGTAACAGCTCCTGAAGGAGGTTTGAAATCGACAGGTGGAAGGAATCGGGATGAAGTTTCTGTGCCAGTGCAATCTCTGAAAGATAGAAATTTAAAAAGAAAACATCAACGTGATGCTGTTGATGCTCTCCTTTCGTCTGCCCTTATATCTTCAAAAAAGCGGGGGAGTCGTCAGTAAAATCTTTGGCTGTAAGGACTCTTGCCTCTGCTATTGTTAGTGAGGAAAAGTCAAGCAATCAAACCACTATAACTAAGAAAAGATGATCGTGTGGGTCGTTTTATTATGGTGCTACCCAGCGCCAGCAGTCTTGTAACTCCAACATAAAAGGTATAAAACAGGAAATGCATCACAGCTGTTACACTAAGATAGATTCCTGGAGTAATGAGGCTCTTTGAGGAAAAAATGTGATTCTGCTCTTCTCTGAAGCCTATTTTATTTAGATACGTTCATATTCTGCCATTCCTTTTGGGCTTTGATATATAATTTAAGAGGGCTTGACTTTATATGGTGAGTGATTGTTTCTCAGTAATCGGTGTTGACTAGGCTGCCTGCTTGATGTGAAAATTAGCCAGTAGTCTTAGGTGATCATCCAGGCCCTGTTTTGTACCTGACTTTGTACAAGTAGGACAAGAGAGATAAATATGAGACATATCTGGAATACAGTAGATTGTTGGGTTAAGACAGGGAAGAAAGAGACACCTTACCTTGGTATATGACTATGGTTTTGTATTTGGCCTTTTTCCTCCCGCAGGACAATCTGTAAAAGTTTGTGTGGTCCATAATATCAAAGTTGAATGCAATCTCTTTGTATTTTGTCTAATTTTGATAGGGTTTTGTCTTTAGTTCAATATGCATTTAAACTTATTTTTCCTTGATGTCATATTGTAATTGTACAGAATTGCACAATTTGTTTTCTGATTAAATGTCTTGTATGAGTGTGTTATTGTTGCTGCTTTAGATGGGGGTTGAGTTTAGGAATGCTTGCATTTGAATGAAGTGTTTTGCAGAACACGTGTTACTTAACTAGGTATGGACTATGGACAAATTGGGTCGGTTAGCATTTTCCTTTTCATGTCCCTGGGATGCTGTTGGCTGTAGTGACGAGCAATATGTAAACCGGGTTAATTGTGATGTGTTGTATTTTGCACGTGATTAATTTAGGGTACATGTTTATGATGAAGGATGCTTGTGAGTTTAGGTCTTGTGTTTGTGTGAAGTGTTCATGGATCCAAAACGTGGAAGTTAGGAATGAGTAAATGGACACAGGATAGCAGTAATATGTAATTTATATGTGTGATGTTTGGTCGGTGAGTGTGTGTAGTAAGTATTAAAGGTGGTCAATGGATCATGTAGCAGCAGCAGCAGTAAATAGTAATGAGGTTTAGAATAATTAGAATTGGATCTGGTGCATGATTATATTTATATGATACAGTGGCGGGTAGTGCTTCCATTAAGTAAACTGTTGACCAAAATAAGTACTAGTCCTATATATGTGCATACATGCAGTGTGCCCAAATTGAGCCATTCCCTTTTCCCTTCCCCATTATCACTGTCATTTGCAGTTGATGATGATGAAGTCGGAGTCTTCCACTTCGTTGCAGTCTTCCGCTTCCAAAATCACGGAGATAGTAAGGCTGCAACAGATTCTCAAGAAATGGAAGAAGTTGGCCATCAGCGGAAGAAGAAGAACAACTGGGTGCGCTGATCCTGCAACAACTGGTGCAGCTAAGAGCAGTAACATCAACAAATTGCTCAAGAAAACGCTGTCTTTCTCGGAGAATATGAATGTGCCCCCCAAGGGCTACGTAGCGGTGCTTGTGGGGGAAGAGCTCCAGAGATTTGTGATACCAATGTCGTATCTGGGGCACCTCTCATTCGCTCATCTCCTGAGAGAGGCGGAAGAAGAGTTTGGATTCCAACAGGAAGGCCTTCTCAAGTTTCCCTGCCAGGTCCCTGTGTTCCAGAATACCATGAAGATGATGCAGGCCACCGATGATAATGA
>JAUOBV010000010.1:11647435-11660096 GCA_032360425.1 Rubia occidens
ATGGGAGAACATTGGACTCTAATACCATGTTAAATTTCAATGTATATTGAGCTTCTATCTTAAAATCAATTGGGTCTAAGTGGAGGTCACCCAAAATCTTATATGCTAGTATTAGTTATTATATCTATAAGAAACCACTGTGAGATATATTTTTCACCATTCCAAAAAATCTTCTTCTTGGAAAAAGACCTCTTTTTGAGTTAGGTCGAACTAGCATGTCAGGTTGATCGGGTCGTGTTGGACAACAGTAGTTTCAATATTACACCATTTGACCAATTCTAAAGTATACTTAATAGACACAGAGATTTTAGAATATATAGTTCTCTATTGTAATTATAAACTCTTACTAGTATCTCTGTGAAATGGGTACATCCCGCATCTCAATCGTGATAGGATTATTCACGTTGCGATAGCCAAATTCGATCATGTATACGAAGAGTTGAATCTAAAAATACACCATCATATCGACAGTTTAATTGTTTTAAAAATCAAGATAATTTTGTTCTCTCTATCGCCATTCTGATTATCATGGGTTAAATGTAGCCTTTTAAAATTCTTAGACAATATTCTTCTCAACTTATATACACTTCAGTTCAATTCAATAATTTTAAATCGATATTGTTTAATTTATGTTGGATATATTTTTTCATTAAACAAAGTTCACTATGGCTTGAAACAACGGTCATTATGGTTTGAAACAACGCTCTAGCAACCAATCAGATAAAGCCCGCTTGATTAATTAAACGCTCTAGTAACAGGTTTGAAACACTTTCGTTTTTGCATAAAGTTGTACACGGATTTTGTTCTTTTAATCTTAAATTTTCTTTAATATATTTTAATTTAGCTCGTTTTAATTTGATCAATTTAACCCAATTTAATTTATAATAATTATTTTCAAGTTTCTTATTTTAGTTCAAGCTAGAAGAAAATAATGGACCTCAATCCAGATTTATTTGGTTTGAGAGCTTAAACATGGATTCTGAATGTGGAATATGGAACGAAGATTAGCCCAATTCTCTTTCTTTGTTCCTCTTCTTCCTTTTTCTTCTTCTTTAGTTTAATAACCACAATTGCCTTTAAAAATAAAATAAAAAATAAAGAACTATAAAAATTAGTTTTAATTTATAAAGACTAGCTTTAAATTAAGTACAATAAAAAAATTACATGCAAAAATCATACTCTATTGTTAGGATTAAATTAGAAGGCATCACTATTTGAGTCAATGGAAACAAAACAACCACAATCGAACGTTCATCAACAACCCGCAGTACGAGAAGTCATAATAGGGCCACTGACTATCCCACCACATCGGATAATTTCTATCATTTTCTTTTCCTAAATTTATAATTCTTAATATGGCTTGAGTCATGGATACATATCAATAAAGACCTTGATTTTTCAAAAAAAAATTCTAATATGACCATTTGACAAGAGAGTTTATGAATTAAATCATGTCTCCGTATTGCGACTTAAATTTATTTTTAAAAAACAAACAAACTAGGTACCATCGCGCTTTGTGCAATATTATTAATTAAAATATTAGAATATAAATTTTATGTCTTACATTTAAATTGAAAACAAAATTTATATAAAATTTAAAATTTTAGTCATCAAAGAAAAATTAGATGAGTTATGAAGTGAAACAATTAATTTAGTTAGAAATCGTTAAATATTGAATACAATAAAAATTGATTATTTTATAATATTTCATTCAATTTTTTTTAAAATTATTTATATGTTGAGATTCATTTTAAATTGTTGTCATGATTATGTGTATCTCATTGCAAAAATAAACTAAATATTAAATGACTTAATTAGTCTCACGAACTATAAAATATCTTCATTTAACAGTTAGCCAGTCTAAAACAAAAAAAACATATATAATAAATATATAATATGTATACATATTTCTATCAAAAGTACTTTATCATTGTATAAAAAAAATTCTAAGATTTTGTTATTTCAGATTATGTGTTTATTTGAATTTTCTTTAGTTATATATATTGTGAGATATTTATGTTTTTAAATATGTCTTTGTAAGTTATATATTCTAACAAGTTATTATTGATGATATATAGTAAAAAATTAAGATCAATAACATATTATAATATTAGTATGTTAATTTTAGACAATTTGAGTTTAGGTTAGTCAAAATGACTTCACTATCTCCGGTTGAGAGCACCAAACAAACAAGTTTTATTAAATGTTACTTGGGAATAATATGAGGTTGTTTTCAAAATAAAAAATGTACAAGGTTAATTTTCATTGTTTGATTCTTCAAAATTAATTAACTTTAATAGTGAATCTCAATTTATAAATAAATAAAGGTAAAATTTTGGAAAAAACTATTTTCCATAGATTTATGGAAACAAGGGGTTTAATTAGAATAATAAAAGGTAAAATATTTCATAAAGTCTTGTTTTAGGCAGGCTAAACTTCAGGCAGGGTTTGTTATGCAATTAGTATAAATATTAATTTTGGAATGGGGTTTTTCTTTGAATATGCTATTAAATCTAGGAACCTATTGTGCAATTATTAAATATATACCCAAAATTTTAATTTATTTTTATTTTTCACTCTCCGATCATGAATCAATAACCTCTCCAATCCCCATTTTACACCACCACTTCTCCGCCGCGTTTCTCCTTGTTCCACCGGCGTCGCGGCGGAGCTAGGGCTACCACTGGCGAATCTTCTTCTTCCACTGATATGTCTGATATGTATTTTTGTGTCTGATATGTATTTTTGTGTGTTTTTGTGATGATGATGTGTGATGCTCTAAGTGATGTTTATGTGTTTTTGATGATGATGATGTGTGATGCTCTGTGTGATGTTATTCTATGGTGTAATGGTGATGTTTTATGATGCGGTGATGATGATTTAAGATGATGCAATGATGTTTATGTTTTTTATTTTGATAATGATGATGTTTTTATGATATATTTATTGAGGTTTCATTTTATGTTCAGTTATGAGTTTTTGATTCTGTGGTTAGTACTCTTGACTATGAGGTAAGTGGCATGGGTTCAGTGGTGTTTTTTTTGAAAAGAATTTTTACTGTTGAGGTATTGTAACTTTTTAGTTGATGTTTGTATTTTTTTTCTCTCGCGTTGATGTTTTTAATTATTCGAGTGAGATTTATTTGATTCAAACTTCCAGCGGCATCTGCTCTGCTCGGCGGCTGGTAAGCTTTCGCGTTCATTAATTGGACTTGATGCACTGAAGTGTGATTTGAATTCTGGAATTAGGTTGGAATTGAAGTGAAGCTTGAATTGAAGTGATCCTTGATCCTTGAATTAAAGGGTTGAAATGGATGGTGCTATGGAGAGTGGCGCCTTGCCTTCTTTCCAGCAAGGGGCCAGAGTATTCCCCAGCATGCGCACCAAACCCTACACGCCATGGGTACCTCCTCCTTCTGCATCTCTTTCACCTTCTCTTTTACCTTCTGATTGGCAGATGTTGGGTTGGCAGATGTTCCGGCTTGTCTCAAGAATGAATGCTCGCCTGCTTTCTGTGCTCCTGCTTGTTGGCCTCGGAGGCGTCTTCTACGCTGGTGCGAGGACCTCCCCCATTATTGTTTTTGTGCTCTCAGTCTGCATCGCCAGCTTCTTCCTCTCACTCTATCTCATGAAGTGGGTGCTCTCCAAGGACGAGGGCCCCCCCGCGATGCTCCAGGTAAGGTACCCCTTGCTTCTCTGGATATCAGGTGCAATTCGAATCATCTTATTTAAGGATCCTCTCTGCTTTCTAGATATCAGACGCCATTCGCGATGGAGCTGAAGGCTTCTTCCGGACCCAGTATGGCACCATTTCCAAGATGGCTTTCTTTCTAGCTTTCATTATTCTCTGCATATATCTGCTTCGCAACACTACCCCCCAGCAGCAACTTTCCGGCCTGGCAAGGTACCGTTTCCCATTCTTACATACCATTCTTCCTCCCAACACTCTGTTACTCATCTTCCATGCTAATGCAGCTCAACTTCCGCATTCATCACCGTCGCTTCCTTCCTTCTCGGGGCTCTCTGTTCTGGAATCGCTGGTTATGTCGGCATGTGGGTGTCCGTGCGTGCTAATGTTAGGGTCACCAGTGCTGCAAGGCGCTCCGCAAGGGAGGCACTGCAGGTCTTCTTCATACCCACCATGCTTCAAGCTCAAACCCACTCACCATCTCATTTTAATTCCTCTTCCATGCACACAGATTGCTGTTCGTGCTGGTGGGTTTTCCGCCATTGTCGTTGTTGGTATGGCTGTAATTGGAGTGGCCGTGCTTTATGCCACATTTTATGTTTGGCTGGGGGTGGATTCACCGGGTGCAATGAAGGTTACCGATTGTAAGTTTTAACTATTTGCTCTTTGCTTCCTTCACTCCCTTCTGGCTTCTAAGCTACTACCTTGTTATTGTCACAGTACCTCTCCTTCTTGTTGGATATGGTTTTGGAGCTTCATTCGTCGCCCTCTTTGCTCAACTGGGTGGGGGTATATTCACAAAAGCAGCTGATGTGGGAGCCGACCTTGTTGGAAAAGTCGAGCAGGGAATACCTGAAGACGATCCTCGTAATCCTGCTGTCATCGCTGATTTGGTATTCATCCTTGTACTCCTTTATATGTTTATCAATGTATGCATGCGTATTGATAAGTGAATCAATCCATGTGATTGTAGTTGCTTCCTTTAAAACGACTCTGTGGCATCTCTACATGCTTTGGTTTGTCACGATAGTGTTCCGTAATGAACTCTTTGCACGTATTTATTTATTTTTCAGTATCAGAAGATCTCATGTTACTTATTCAAGGGGGACTTGTATGTACTAAGTTCTAAAGTGATGCATTATACAGTGCAATGGTTTTAGATTTCCCAATATTTTTTTATTTAGGTTGTTTGCTGCTAATTGATTGCTCACTTTTCTGTAGGTTGGAGATAACGTTGGCGACTGTGCTGCACGGGGAGCAGATTTATTCGAAAGCATTGCTGCAGAAATAATTAGTGCCATGATACTTGGAGGAGCAATGGCTCAACGATGCAAAATTGAAGGCATGCATCTTCTCCTTAGAGACAGACTCGGATGTTTTATTCTTGTTTTGTATCTTCTCCTCAGAGTGTTTTTCCCACCCTTTTTGTGAGTATGTGAATGCCTTAGTTGCCTTTAGAGAAGATTCTTCTACATCTTAAAATTGTGCTCTGTTAAGGAGAAAATGAAACCTTTTTCTGGAATTATCAGTTTTGTAGTCAGCCATGGTTCACCTAGTTCCATATGGTGTTGTTTTTTAAAGCACATTCATCATTAAACGATCTTTTTGTTTGAGTAGTAGCCCCCTTACACTCTTTATACATCTGGATACTTTACAGTTTCACCAGCATTATTTGGAATAGTTTTGGTTAGGAAGAAAATCCCCTTTTACCACATTATTCTACTGCTCTTGCTAGTGCTTCTGAGCTTCGTGGATGGTGTGAGTATCAAATGACTATCGTTTCCTTTTGTCATCATTTGGTAGGTTTCCCAAACACATTTTGTTGTAATAAGGCATCCAAGATTGACACTAAAAGACTGGTACATAGTTTGGATCACGGAGTTATTTTTGTTTCTCCTTTGGGTGGACTCTTTCGTTTCTCCCACTTACATTCCCCTGTCAATTCTGTGAAAGATTTTAGTCTGCTTTGACATGCTTGTTGCTTTCTCGAACAAGACGATGACATGTCTATCTTCTGAGGATTTTCAACATCTATATCTTCACATGCAGACCCTTCTGGATTTATTTTGTTTCCTCTTGTTGTGCATTCGTTTGACCTGGTGGTTTCTTCAATCGGAATACTGTCCATTCGTGGTACGCGTGATTCTGGAGTGATTGGTGTCATGGAAGACCCGATGGCAATTCTTCAGAAAGGATATTCTGTGACAATAGTGTTGGCTGTCATAACTTTTGGTTTGGTAACAATTTCTTTCTCCGTCTTCCCCCAACGTTTTGACATCCTGAGATTCTGTTATTTTAACTTATGATGTTTCTCTTTGAATATTTTCTTTTTCAATGTTGAACTTCCGATGCGTTTTGTGGTCAGTGATGGCATTTCATTACCTTTGCAGTCAACTCGCTGGATGCTGTACACCGAACAGGCTCCTTCAGCCTGGTTCAACTTTGCTTTATGTGGTCTGGTTGGAATTATGACAGCCTATGTTTTTGTCTGGATAACCAAATACTATACTGATTACAAGCATGAGCCTGTCCGTACATTAGCTCTTTCTAGCTCCACGGGTCATGGAACTAACATAATTGCTGGTATTAGCCTGGGATTGGAATCTACAGCTCTTCCTGTCCTGGTCATTAGCGTGTCCATTATATCAGCTTTCTGGTTGGGTCAAACTTCAGGACTGGTGGATGAGATTGGAAATCCAACGGGTGGTTTGTTTGGAACTGCTGTAGCTACCATGGGGATGCTTAGCACTGCAGCATATGTTCTAACCATGGATATGTTCGGTCCAATAGCTGATAATGCAGGAGGAATTGCTGAAATGAGTCAGCAGGTAAGTTAAATTGAATACCGGAACATTTTCCCCCAATTCCTTCCCTTCCTTAAATGAACTTATAATGCATCTTGTTCGCAGCCAGAAAGTGTTCGAGAGATTACTGATATTCTTGACGCTGTTGGGAACACCACTAAAGCTACAACCAAAGGTTTTGCCATTGGTTCTGCTGCTCTGGCATCTTTTCTTCTGTTTAGTGCCTACATGGATGAAGTATCTACATTTGCTAGTGTACCGTTTAAGCAGGTTCGTTCCGTCTTCTTTTTAACTGCACTGTTAACTCCTAAAGTGGTTCTTCATATATTATTATTTTTTAACTTCCTAATCATTCATTGACTTCTAGGTTGACATTGCCATCCCTGAGGTGTTTGTTGGTGGCTTATTAGGTTCCATGCTTGTTTTCCTATTCAGTGCTTGGGCTTGTTCTGCTGTTGGGCGAACGGCTCAAGAAGTCGTTAATGAAGTAAGAAGACAATTTATTGAGAGGCCGGGTATCATGGTAAGTAGTGATACTGTTTCTTGTGTTTTTTGGTTGGTTGAACATGTGATCTTACTTTTACTCTTCTTTTGGTTTGAATCAGGATTACAGAGAAAAGCCAGATTATAATCGGTGCGTGTCTATTGTTGCATCTGCCTCTTTGAGGGAGATGATCAAACCTGGAGCTTTGGCTGTTGTTTCACCTATAGTTGTAGGTAGGCCATTATTTCATCTTTAATTGATTCCCTAAGGCATCACGAACTTTCAATTGTTTTTCACTTGCATATAGATAGTCGATCATAATTTAAATGTACCCCACTTCCAAATTCCTAACAGACCCCCATGTCTTCTGTTACAAAGCTACGCGATGAAAGACCTAAACGAAGACAGTTGATCTGTTTTTTTCATGATTGTAGCTTGCTTAACCAGTGTGCTACTAGAACCTGGCTTTGTACAAATTCGATGCAATGTTGATTGTGAATATGATGGAGATGTCAAAGAGTAATCGCTACCTGTAGCATGCCCTGAAAGTTATACATTGGAGAGAAATAGAAGTTCATATCATTTCTAGGCTTAAAATTGACATGATGGATGACATGTTTGTGTTGCGGGATTTATGCATATGAAAATGCATTGGTTGATTCGATGTGTAGGTGCAGTTAGTGGGGGAAACTGAATGAAGTGTGATTCAGGTGTAAACCAACTTTCATGTGTGTACAGGTTTGGTGTTCCGAATTTTGGGATACTACACTGGGCATCCTCTTTTAGGGGCAAAAGTTGTGGCTTCCATGCTGATGTTTGCTACGGTGTCTGGCATCCTCATGGCTCTTTTTCTAAACACTTCTGGCGGTGCCTGGGATAATGCAAAAAAGTATATCGAAACTGGTGCCCTTGGAGGCAAAGGAAGTGATAGCCACAAAGCTGCAGTCACCGGAGACACGTAAGTGCTTTTAAGATTGTGCTGAAAATAATAACGAGGAATCTCGTTTAATTGTGATTGTGGCTTTGCAGTGTGGGAGACCCATTTAAAGATACAGCTGGACCTTCCCTGCACGTTCTCATCAAAATGCTCGCGACTATAACACTTGTTATGGCTCCAGTGTTTTTCTGAGCAATTATTTAGTCTTTTGAATGTAGTGATGAATAGGGTAGATTAACCAATGTGTTTGTAGCAGTCTGGGGCTGCAGATTCAAGATGTTTATTGGTTTTGGTCTGGATTTTGGAGTTGCTGTGACTGAAGCCTCTATCCACATCGACTATCATTTGTAATTGAAGAAGCAAGTAAATGGTGTGTACTGAGATTAAGAACGTGAGAACAGCATGAAGATCCCGTCTTCTTGTTTCCTTCCCCTTAAATCCAGATGATTCTGTCACCATCAGCTTTTCCGACTTGCTTTGTTTTTTCATAACTTGAGCATGCTGATATAGGCTCCGTTTGACAGAGCTTTTAAGCAAAATACCTTTTATTGTTTGGTAAAGTGAAAAAAAAAACAGATTATTTTGAAAGAATAAGCTTATTTTCGGCATTGACTTCGCCGGACCGCCTCTTGCCGCCGCCGGATGTCGGAATGGGTAGAATTGCACTTACATCAACTAGGTAGGGTTATATCTACACTTTAATTTTATCAAAATGTTATATTGACACTTATGTCAAGTAGGTAGGGTTATAAAAACATTTTCCCAAAATATTATTTAAAATTAATAGTAATTAAATATATTTTAATATTACAGGGTATCTCGGGTACCTGAAAATCACATTTTTACAGCCCTGACCCTGGCCAGGTTACAAGGACCTGTAAAATGAAAGATACCCGATTATTTTATACCGGGCCGATGAATGGACGGATCGAATATTTTTTGAACACCCTATTAGGATATAGAGAAAGCGATATTCTTCAGAAATACGGAGAATGTTAATTTAATTAGTTTGAGATGCAAATAATAGATTGCATATTTTATGAAAACTTGCTTCAAACTCTACTTTTAATCAGTAATATGAAAGGTTCCGGTGTTTATATTAATTAGGGTAAAAAATTTAATATGAAAGGTTCTGGTGTTTATATTAGTTAGGGTAAATTTTTTGAAATAAATTCAAACATTAACAATAATTCTGAAACTTCTCTAGAGAAATTCTCCTATTACACTAACTAAAGGTTAGACCACTTATATCAAACCTCATTTTTATAATTTTTAAGGTCGTATTACAATTATTTATATATTGAAATTTATTTTAAAATATTTTCATAACTATAGATACTCATTTCAATAAATAAAAATAAAATAACAAATCACTCTATTAATCATACTAGTTATAAAATGACCGCGTCTAACGGTTAGTCGTTTAAAACAAGACTTTGTGATGTATAGATATTTTAAATGTTCATTTATACATTTGTATATGGTAATATATTATAATAATTTATATTATTTAATTTGGTTTTAAATTAGAATCAAGTAAATATAACTAAGTATTGTTTTAGATCGACTAACAGTTATACGGGATCAATTTACAAAATTAGTATGACTAATAGAGTAATTTGATATTTATTGCACTGAGATACATAAAATTATGAAACATTTTAATAATAAATTTGAACCTATACATAATTATAATCCGACCATAAATAATCTTAAATTGAGATTTTTTTATGATTGATTCAACCGTTAATCTGTTTAATAGGAAACCTTCTCTACTTTTATAGAATACGATAAATATATTTATTCATTATTTAATTAGGTCTCATTCTCACGAGCTAGTTTTTTATTGAACTAAAATGAGTTGAATGGAGTTGTACTAGATTGTGCTGATCTGAAATAAAACTAAGCATAGTAAAAAAAAATCAAAATTAAGCTAAATAATACCAAATTGAAATTAGCTTTGTCTACCATGTGATAGATCACGTTTGTCATCTGCACAATACTATATATGGTCTGAAAGAGGCTCCTCGTGCTTGTTTTTAGTGATTCGACTCATTTCCCATTAGCCTTGATTGTGTGTGCAGTTATGTTGATACGTCCACGTTCATTATTGTGAAGGGTCATTCCTTTCTCTTTATGTTAATTTATGTTGATGATATATTCTCACACTGAATGATGGTACTCTTATTCTGAAGTTTATTCATCGAGTGAATCACGAGTTTACGATTACTGATCTCGGAACCTTACGATATTTCTTGGGTTTGGATGGTTGTTCTTATTTCGGATGGTTTATTATTTGGTCACGCAAAATATGTCAAGGACATTCTTTATTCATGCTGGTATGACAGATGTAGTACCATTTTCCACTCCTTTGTGGCATACTCTCAATTGCTAAGTTCCACTTGTAAGCTTTTGGTAATCTATGCTTTACCGCTTATTGGTTGGCGCTCTTCAGTATGACAGATGCAAATGCAATACCCATTTCCACTCATTTTGTGGCATACTCTCAATTGTTTGGTTCTTCCGATAAGCTATTTTCTGATTTGTCTTATTTTGTCAATACAGTTAGTCAGTTCATGCAGGCACCTTATGATGACCATTTTTAGTTGTTATTCATATTTTGCACTATGTTCGTTGCACGCTTCGTTTGGTCTCTCATTTTGCACAAATCCGGGTGTGATCACAGTTCTTGGATATTCTGATGTCGATTAGACTATTTGTGTGGAGACTCAAATGTTTACTTATGGTTATGCTTATTTTTCTTGGTACCAATCTTGTCTCCAGGGGTGTTAAGAAGCAACCGGCGATGTCTTGTTCTAATTCGGAATTAGAATATCATGTTATGGCCAATAATGCAGTTGAACATGTTTGGATAATGAATCTTTTTCTGAATCTTCGTGTGACATCTTTTGCCCTGCCTGTGCTATTGTATAATAATAAGGGAGAATGAATTCAGGGGCCCTCAAAATCTTCTCATCATTCACCTTTGGTCCCTCATTTATTATTTGAATAATTTTGCCCCTTGAACTAACAAAAGTGTTGAATCGTAGCAGCGATTACAATGAGTGGAATTGACATCCAATTTGACTAGTCTCGAGCAATAACTGTTACGTATCAACCAAACTAACTGTCTGTACTATTACAGAGTAGTGATCCAATAAATCTACAGCAGCACTCGCAGGGATGTTAACTCGTTTCTCGTGAGAATCACGATCACTTGGCAGAGAAGAATGTACCACACATCAATATCACTATGTCATGCAAGGATCTTCAACAACTGTAACACCATTTGATCCAAAACATAATCAATGTTGTCCAAACTATAACATTTTGAAAAACACAGATCGAGAAACAAGACTCCTCCATGAGAAACACACGATCTGTAAAATCAGATCGAACAAAATACATCGACATGAACGATTAAATTGAGTGATCATCATGAACAAGGCAATCAAATCTATCAAGTCGAGAAAAAAAATTAACAATGTATGAAGACAAATCCATACTTATTCAATAAAATAAATATAAAATGAATATCAATTGATGGAAATACTGTTTTCCCATCTCCCCATCATGATGAGGAGATGGGGAAAAGAAGATTCAAGAAGAAAAAGGTTGCAGCGCCTTAGGTTTTACTTTGTATTTTCGTAAGATATGTTCAAAGAGTTGGTCTCTTAAAAAACAGTATTTCCATAAATTATGAAAAAATTAATTTACACAATTTTTTACTTTTCTACAATTCTAATTCAACCCCCATTTTTCATATGCCTATGAAAAGATAGTTTTCCTAACACTTTTTCTATGTTCAAATCAAGTAAATTAAATTAAATTAAAATAAAATACAGTTAAATTGAACACATGAAGTAACATAATGCTAAGATTAAAAAAAATTCACTTTCATTTCACCCATTCAATATATGCGGAAATGTTCTTTTCTATTAAAATTAGTAAATTACACCTAAATAAAGTATACTCTAGCTAAATTTCTCTACCACAATCAATCATTCTTCCATTTTCTTTCCCTTTAAATTGTTTTGTTTCATTCGAAGCTGGCCAACAAAAATGCTAATGGGTTTGGTAAGGTTCTTATAATGTCTTTCCCAAATGAACGTGTGCCGATTAAGCACCCACAGCCCACAGGAGATTTTCCACCGGGGATGCGTGTATGTCGGACAACTTTTTTGACAGTTCCGTGCATATGATTTAAATACATATTATTGTTTATTTTAAATTGTAATACTTAAATTTGTAAAAAAAAATTATAATACTTAGGGTAAAATTTCAGGGAGCCTATGAATAGGCACCGTTAAGACTTCCTCTTTACAAATAATCCTAAGAGGGGTGAGAAAGACTTTTAGACAATGGTTTTTTAAATGTTGTAAATTAATAACGGTATTTTATAAATTCTTATATTGTAATTTGTATCCTAGTGTACCACACATGTACACTATATATATATATATTAGATTTGTATTTTAGTATTATTATTTGTGCATTATATATAATTAATATTTTATAATAATGATATATATTAGATGTGTATTTTTAACACACCCTCCGTCTCAGACTAAATTACATAGAATATTTTTTACGATTTTCAAGGAACATGTTTGACCGTTAATATATTTAACTACACATAATAATAAGAAATAAAAAGTTGATATTTAGAAATTACTTATTACGATGAATCTAACAATATCACATACGATAATATTATTGTTGATATATCAATTCAAATATGTGGTCAAA
>JAUOBV010000011.1:55173-68208 GCA_032360425.1 Rubia occidens
TTTGCACTAAAAATTATCTGAGGGTTATATTTGCACTTTCTCACATTACATAGGGTTATATTTGTATATTACCCTTAATTAAATTGTGCCAAATATGATGTATAGTTCTGGTAGACTAGTTTGACCGAATAAAATAAGACACCAAAGGAAAAGATTAGCTAGAAAAGAGTGAAATAGGGGGAAAGAGAGGTTAGAACTGCAATTAGAAGGAAGTTGAGGTGATAGAGCACATGGGGGTGGAGAATGCAATTTCCCAACCAAAATGAAGCAACCCCATAATTACTGCTTGCATAACCCAATATTGGGATAGACAGCTAACGCCACTTCTTTGGTATAATATAGTAATAGTAGTATACATTTTGACCCTCTCCCTTTCAGCTCTTAATTTTGGCTCGCGTCCACAATTCACCCCAAAACCCTAACCCCAATTCCTACGGATTTGAATGCTATGCTCTCGATCCGGGACTGACACTCCCATGGACAGATCCGCCCCCTCCTCTGCTGCAGGTCATTTTGATCCCTCTTGTTTTATACTTGCAATTGAGGAATGGAATTGTATTCTGATTTGCTTGTGCAGGTGGAGGTGAGCTGTTCGATGCATCCCAGTACGCCTTCTTCGGCAAGGATATTATGGATGAGGTCGACCTGGGCGGCCTAGATGAGGAGGACGTCCCGCCCATGCTCGACGAATCCAACCAGTATCATTTGTTCGAGGTAGTTCCGTTTTAGCTGATACATCATAATGTATATTCCCTCTGAGCTGCTGTTAATTGTGATTACTGCAACTTCAACTCATCTCTCCTCCTCCATGTTCTGTTATTCACACCCACAGGGATCAGGGCTCGGCTCTCTATCTGATGTGGATGATCTCTCCACCACTTTTTCCAAGGTCTCTCTCCTCCTCCAAAACTCTTTATATCTCCCCCCTTTTCTGCCTGCTGCTGCCTGTCCCCTTCCTTGTTATTTTTCAGATCCATTCAATGATTTCACATATATTATCCTAGCAAAATTGTGTTGATTGCCACTTATATTACCAATTTTACTTCTAAGTTAATGGCGTGTTCTTGTTTGCAGTTGAACCGAAATGTTCCTGGACCAAGACATCCTGGGGTTATTGGGGATCGAGGATCAGGATCGTTTTCTAGGGAAAGTGAGTATACTTACTGAATTAACTCTACATATATTTACATTTGTATCGTGTTTCTTTTGGTGTTTCTGTTGGTGTTTTTATTTATCCGACCAGGTATTCCCGTATGTCTCCAGTTTGAAGAATTTTATCTATTTCCTGTGCTTTGAAAGCGCACTCACTAGCTGTTAAATTATGAATGCACTCACATACTTGTTCCACATTCATTTCACGTATCTGGTATTCTAGTAGCTTGCTAGTGATACTCGTGAGTTATTGCTACTCTGAATAGGCTGCTGAGTTTCTTAATTATTATATTTGTGCCTATGGTATTTGTATTTTCATATAATGCCCTGTAATGATAGTTAAACCCTTTTAGTTTTGGGAATGGATGGGCACCTATACCACTGTAAGGGAACACTCCCTCCATTTCACTTGAGGAGTCCTCTTTGATTAGTGTACAATCTTTTTTGAATCACGTGGCACTATTCGTAACTTAGGCCTTATGACACTATTTTTACCCCTAGGCATCCATGTCAACATTTCTCAGGGTATAAAATGTAACAGGACTTCTTCTAATAGATCAGAGGTACCATTTTAGAGCACTGCCTGATTTTACCTTTGCTTGAATACTGTGCTAAGATAAGATTGGGCACTTTTTAATCATAAGATGGATGACATTTATGTTAAGGGATTATTCTTGCACACCCCCTTGAATTTGCTGACTAGGGGTCATCTACTTTTCTCCCAACTGCCCTAGGTCATTCTATAAAATAATGCTTCAGCGGTTGTAATTTAGTTCTGCTTACGACTTGCAACATTCATAGTCTGCTGCCAATTATACTCTTGTGGCATCTTCCATGTTCTTGCTGTAATTGTAATAAATACATTTGAAAAGGCAGTTATGCTACTTTGGAATACGATGATTTATGGATTGTGACCTGATTTTTCAGTTATGAATATTTGAGTTGAGTGCAATGCATAAATGTTTCTTAAATTTAAACTTCAAAATAACCATTTTGTTCCAGCTGGAGTAGATATGTTTGGGTATGTGTATCTGTCTGATTAGCAAAATAGATGCCAAATCCACAGTACCTTAAGAATAAGTATGTAAAACCTAAAGGGAAATGATAAGATGGCTAAGACTTTTGATTTGGGCAACCTCTAAGAATTCCTAATGTGAGCCCTGAGCACTCTAGGCAGCTTTGATTTTGTGTCGGGACCTTTATCTCCAAACATGGTTGGCAACTTGGCATAAGTACGTGTCTACTGCTTGCTTTTATTTTCTATTAACACGTTGTACAGCGTTCTGTACTGTGAACAACTTATATTCGTTTTGTTAATTGTTTGTTCCCAATCTGACCAGTAGCTGTTTGCAGGTTCATCTGTTACTGAATGGATGCAGGACTCAGATGCTACTGACTGGTTGGATCCTCTGTCTGATTCAGAGGCTTACCAGGAAAGTAAGAGATGGTCATCACAGCCTCAGCTTTCTCCAGGGAAACCGTTGTATAGAACATCGTCATACCCCCTACCACCGCAGCCACTGCAAAGAACATCTTCATATCCTCAGCAGCCTCAACAGCTGCAACACTTCAACAGTGAGCCCATTATTCTCCCAAAGTCTTCTTTCACTTCCTTTCCACCTCCTGGTGGTGTTGGATTGGAACCAGCTTCTCCTCATGCCTATTCACGTAACCTGAATGTTTCTCAGTCTCCATATTCTTTACCAAATGCGTCTCATTCTAACCTCCATCTCTCTGGAATGCCTCATGGGTTTCATTATGGTAGAAATATGGGTCAGTTAGCTTCACCTGGTCATCCCCATAACACTCTGTCACAAAGCCAGTGGGGTAGCCATACAAACCTGTTTGATGGGGTTCCTACTAATGTGTTAAACAATATCTTGCACCAGCAGTTGCCTTTTCAAAATGGAATCTTGTCACCGCAGCTTATGTCTGCACAGCAACAGTTGCAAGCAAGATTACACATGTCCGTTCAGCCACCCCTTGCTCATTTTTCTTCATTACGACCTCAGCTGTATAGCAGTTTTCCTTCACCTTCACATATGAACAAATATGGTTTGCCTAATGCTAGAGATTCAAAATCTAAATCATCAAAGAAGGGTAAACACAGTGTTCGCTTTTCTCAACAAGGATCTGATTCTGGTATTCAGAGAAGTGAGAGTAATGTTCCTCAATTTAGATCCAAGTATATGACAGGCGATGAATTGGAGAGTATTCTTAAAATGCAACATGCTGCAACACATTGTAGTGATCCATATGTGGATGACTATTACCATCAAGCTCGTCTTGCTAAGAAGGCAGCTGAGCAGGGGTCAGATCAACGTTTTTGCCCAGCACAGACAAAGGAGTCGACATCTCGATCCCGATCCAGTACAGATTCACAACCTCATCTCCATTTTGATTCTCTTGGAAGGGTTTCCTTCTCATCTGTTCGTAGGCCTCAGTCTCTTCTTGAAGTCGACCCTCCTGCTTCGGCTTGTGGTGATGGCATGGGAGAACAGAAAGCATCGGATAAGCCTTTAGAGCTGGAACCTATGCTTGCAGCTAGAGTTACTGTAGAGGATGGGCTCTGTCTTCTGCTTGATGTTGATGATATTGACAGGCTTCTGCAATTCAGTCAGCCCCAAGATGGTGGAGTTCATCTGAGACGGAAGAGGCAGCTCCTCTTGGAAGGCTTGGCCGCTTCCCTTCAGCTCGTTGATCCTCTTGGTAAAAATGGCAGTTCAGTTGGACTGGCCCCCAAGGATGATATTGTGTTCCTACGCTTGGCATCTCTTCCTAAAGGCCGTAAACTAATTTCAAAGTTCATTAAGCTTCTTTTCCCTGGTGGAGAGCTAGCTCGCGTAGTTTGTATGGCTATCTTCCGCCATTTAAGGTTTCTGTTTGGCGGCCTTCCTTCTGATCCCGAAGCAGCTGGCACCATTATAAGTCTTGCAAAGACCGTATCAACATGTGTTGGTGGTATGGACCTGAATTCTCTGAGTGCTTGTCTTGCTGCTGTAGTATGCTCATCAGAGCAGCCCCCTCTGCGACCAATCCCGAGTGCTGCCGGTGATGGGGCCTCGGTTATCTTGAAATCTGTCCTGGAAAGGGCAGCTCATTTGCTGACTGATCCTCAGGTTGCCAGCAGCTATAGCATGCCTAACCCTGCACTGTGGCAGGCATCGTTTGATGCCTTCTTTGGTCTCCTAACCAAGTACTGTGTGAGTAAGTATGATAGTATAGTGCAATCAATATGTTCCCAGAACCAGTCAAACGCAGAAGTAGACAGTTCAGACACATCAAGAGCTGTCAACCAGGAAATGCCCGTGGAGCTTTTGCGTGCCAGTCTTCCCCATACAAATGAACGTCAGAGAAAGCTGTTGTATAATTTTTCGCAGAGATCCGCCCCTATGACTGGATTTAATGCCCATGGTGGAAGCAGTGGCCAGATAAATGCCGAGTCAGTGATGGGTTAGGTGTGTTGAAGATGGATGTTGAAAGTGCTGTGCTTCTGGTTGAGAGCTTTGGTTGCGAAGCTGATGCAGAAGGGCGGAAGTATTGGTATGCTCTGGTGTCATTTAGCAGGGCATGGTGGTACTCCATGTTTCTTTGTAATTCCCCTCCCCTCAGTACATTGTGCCTCTTCCTTTCCACCATTCTCCCTCTCCCATCTCACATTCTGTGTCGTTGGAGTTATCAACTGTGTTGAGAACGTGAAGCTGCTGTCGTCATGTTGGGGACCTTGTTTTAATGCGGTCGCTGAAGAATCCATGCTCTGTAGAAGCTGAAAGGGAGTGTAGAATGTACAGGTTACTTGGGAGTGTGGGTGGCTGGTGAATCCATGATGGGAGGTTTAAATTGTGTAGTGGGAAACAAACAAGCTGTAATAAGAACATAGAGATATTGTTAGCTTTACCTTAAATATGTGGGTCATGGATCCTTGATTGGGCACCTTTGCTCTGTGAAGTTAATCTCCCGTATTTTAGTGAGAGTTGGAGAGTGATTGAAGAGTTGACCATTCCAATTATCTTTGGTGGTGGTCTGGTCGTGCCATGACGATCTAAAGAAGAAGAAGTTTAAAACAAGATGTGTGTTGGCAATGATAAATAATAATCCAGAAAGGACAATGGAAGCGTTGAGAATGATTGTTAAATTTTGTGATTACCATACTTTTCTATTAACTTGTCCCACGGTAGGTAGTGAATAGTGATATATTCCAGCCGACACCATTTATATATTCAAAGGCAGTGGAAAAAATAAAGTTGGGTACAAAATGTGGAAAGAGATGAAAGGTGATTAATGAGAGGCCGCCAAATGCCAAATTTACATAGGACTAGGACTAGTTAGCACGTTCCGGCTTTTCAGGCTTTGATTAATTCCCGATTTTTTAATATTGACTTCCTTTTTTTTTGTTTGATTTTTTAACAATGACTCATTTCCCTTTTGACAATTCACTTTTACTCTTCCAATACAATATCCACCATTTTAAAAAAAATAATGTGTCATTTTGTCGGCGACAATGTTAAGAAACTGGATGGTATATACAAGTTATAGGTTAGGCGTATGAAGTAACGTGCTCCACTTTTTTTGTCTTTCAAATTATGTTCGTACGTACCATCTACTCTATTGTCTCCCCATTTCCGTTTTTGCACCCTCTCTTTCTTAATACGAGTACTCCAATTTGACACACCCGCGGGTGTATCCCAGTGGTTGGGACATTGGTCAGGTATGCAGGAGTACTCCAATTTGACTTTTTTATCAACTCATTTTTTTAGTACCCACCTCCAATTTCCGTTTCTTATAATCACAACACCCTTCATTAAGAGTCAATCTTTTGAAAAATGATATTTTCATAAGTTATTAAAAAAAATCAAGGTTTAAATTGTAAATTTAAAGAAATCAAAATAAAATTTTGGGTTGTATTAATCAGGTCATAAACTTATCACTCATACATGTTGCATAATAAAATTTTAATATTGTAACTAAAACATTTTACCTTTCTATAATTTCAATTCAATCACGTCTTTATATATATTTATGGAAAGATGAAAGATTTTGCCCTTCATTAATCACCTCTTAATAAAAATATAAATCCTTGTTTCACCCGCTCTCCATCCCATCTCCCCTTGTTTCCTAACGTAATCCACTTTCCCTTTCTCTGCATTCATCTTTCCTTAATTCATTCATTGAATTGGGTTGCTAATCTGTTTCATGCACCACTTTTGTCTCATCGCCTCATGTCTGGGATTGGATTGAGGACGATCCCCCAAATCTGTATCAAAATGTGAATGCGCTTCAGAGTCTGTTGTCTTGGTGAAAAAACACACAAATTTGAGTCTTTGTAAAATCCGAAGCAACCCCCCTTTTTTATGGTGTCGAATTCTTGTTTGGTGTCGTCATCATGGTGTTTTCATCTGTTGTTTTCTTAGCCTTCGTGACGTTGAAATCCCATCGCATCAGCCACAATTCGCAATCCACCTAACCTTTTATATTGTTTGCAGCTCAGAAAATAACTACTCCATCAAAGACGCTTAGGAGTTTGGAAAGAAACGAGGACGAGCATCATTTGCGAGGTAGGTGATTTTAGCTCATCCCTTTTTTGTTTGTGTGTGTGTGTGTGTGTGTGTGTGTGTTTCCCTTTCTCTCGGGAGAATTTTAAGGATCGATCACGATGCACCTGATCGGCTTTATGAGCAATTAAGGACCCTAAAATCCTCTGGAATATGCATCGATTTCTCTGCAACAAGAAGAGCGTGAAAGTTGGCAAACCCCTTTCACGCGAGGCACGTTTTTGGGACAGCATAAAGATGCTTCATACCCAACACGCACAGCATGTTTCAGTATGCACCTTTTTTTAGTGTCCAACATGTCAACAAAAGCATGTTATAATCCATCCCGCGAATGCCGACAGCATGAAAATCCAATTTGATGTATTTAAATTTGTTCCCCGGTCATGTGATCAATAGGAATTTTCAGAAAAAAGAAAAAGATTGATTCTTGAATTGAGAAGCTGCGGACTCAACATATTCATCATCAGTTGTTGCAGGCATGGACTTAATGGACGCCAGACGGAAGACCAGCCTTCCCAGAAGAATGCTTCTGGCTGCTGGAGTTGTTACCCTTTTCATCATCATCTGCAAGAACTCACCTGGCTTTAGTGCCTCCAACAAAGTAATCCCTCCTTCCTTTATTTGCACATCTAGTCCTTCCTGCCATGTATTCTCAATGAATGTGTTTGATATGCCAAAATATGCAGTTCTCTCAACATGAACCTGGCGTAACGCATGTCCTGGTAACTGGAGGTGCTGGTTACATAGGCTCCCATGCCACCCTCCGCCTTTTGAAAGATTCATATCGAGTCACCATTGTGGTACAGATTCATTTAATGCGTGGTTCAATATTAAAAAACGTGCTTAGGAATTATGTGCTGAATTTCCTGTTTTACATTCATCTCAAAGGATAACCTTTCTCGAGGAAACCTTGGAGCTGTCAAAGTCCTTCAGAACCTGTTTCCAGAGCCAGGAAGACTCCAGTTCCTTTATGCTGATCTGGGAGATGCTAAGGCTGTATCCTGGCATTTCCTCTGTTCATAATGTTATCCTGATTGTCATCTTCAACTCTGCAAACAGTGTTTGGTGTTTTTCCTTAACTTGATGAATCATCAGGTTGACCAAATATTCAGACACAATGCCTTTGATGCTGTGATGCATTTTGCCGCTGTTGCATATGTTGGTGAAAGCACCTCTGAACCTCTCAGGTACTTTAGGGATAACCCATCTGTTTTTGGTCATTTCGCCAAATGTATAGCAGATTGGTCCGTGCATCTGCAACCCTCATTGTTATCATTCTGATTGCAATGAACTTACTGATCAATTTATGCTGCAACAGATACTACCATAACATCACATCAAACACGTTAACGTTAGTGAAGGCAATGGCTGCTCACAAAGTAAAGACACTAATTTATTCAAGTACTTGTGCCACTTACGGAGAACCTGAAAAAATGCCTATTGTAGAAACTACACCTCAAGTAAGCCTGCCATTTCCGAGTATTATAATTGGATACTTCTTTGATGATTATGTTTGTTCTTAAGTGAATGAGTCACTAATATCCAATAATTCTGTGACAACTAGTTCCCCATCAACCCATATGGCAAGGCAAAGAAAATGGCTGAAGACATAATTCTAGATTACTCAAAGACGTCTGACATGGCTGTCATGATCTTAAGGTTTGTTCTCTTAATTAAGGTATATTTCCTTCATGAATGTTGTTGTCTGCTACAACTAATTAGATGAAATTTTAATCTCCAGGTACTTTAATGTGATTGGCTCGGATCCTGATGGAAGATTGGGAGAAGCACCTAGACCTGAGTTGCGTGAACAAGGTCGCATATCAGGAGCTTGTTTTGATGCTGCCAGAGGCATAATTCCTGGACTTAAGGTATGTACTGTGTATTGTTGCTGTCATGTAAATAGATCCTTCCTCACTTAATCCACGTGATTGATGATTCGGATATCTTAGGTTAGAGGAACAGATTATAAGACCGCAGATGGAACTTGCGTGAGAGATTACATTGATGTTAGTGATTTAATTGATGCACATGTTAGAGCACTGGCAAATGCAGTTCCTGGAAAAGTTGGCATATACAACGTCGGCACTGGAAAAGGTATGATTATACGTTTGATGTCTTGAATGCCCCGGAACTGAATCATGATCATCAACCTTGTTGATTTCTGGCATTCAGGTAGTTCAGTGAAAGAATTTGTGGAGGCATGTAAGAAAGCCACTGGTGTGAATATAAAGGTGGATTACCTAGATCGCCGCCCTGGGGATTATGCTGAAGTGTACAGCGATCCATCCAAGATTAGGCGCGAACTTGGGTGGTCAGCGAGATACAACCTTCAAGAGAGTCTGTCGATTGCATGGAAATGGCAGAAAGGTCATAGGAACGGTTACTCTGGCTGAGTCTGATACAGAAGAGGAACAAAAAGCCCTTGAGTTGGCTACATTACCAATCAGGTGCAGAAGAACAGAACGCCCTGGAGTACGCTATACTTACGCGGTCATACAAGAGCATCATTATCTGAGTTGCTGCAGCATTAGTTGAGTTTAGTTTGATGTAGTGGTACCATTATTTTGAGTCTTATAGAGTTGGGAGCTCATCGCGAGGAAGAAGTGAACATACATAAATTTTGCGTCATATATAGTTGACTGCAGAGATATATATATCATATACAGACATATTGATACAAGTTTTAACCAAAATACATGAGAAAGAAAATGAAAGGCCAACCATTCAGTTTGATGATACAATAGGATTTTTGTTTCCAGTGGCAAAACTAACATGGCTATAGTTTTTAGGGATATATACCAATATAACTCTACCTACTTGACTAAATACCAATATACCCTCAGATAATTTTTAGTGCAAAAATAACCGTCAAACCCCATTTTTGGCACCGTCATCAGCACATTATGAAAACTGATAGGATTACATCAGCACATTCCTAAAACTTATAAAGTTATATCAGCACATTCGTAAAACTTATGGGGTTATATCAGCACATTCTCATAAGTTTTGGCACTTACACTGATTATCTAGGGTTATATTGACACTTTCAAATACTGGAATGTTACATTGGAATTTATGTCAAGTAAATAAGGTTATATTGACACTTTCAAACACTAGAAGGTTACGTTGACATTTATGTCAAGTACATAGGATTATAAAAGCACTTTTCTTTAGTTTTTATATACTCTTAAGAAATTAACATGAAGACATAAGTCAGAAATGAAGTTAAGATGTAGTATAAGACAGCAAAATTCATATTCCAAGCCAAAAGCCCTTAAGTAGTAATAATGTAGCTTGTGGTAACTGTTACAGCTGGGACAGGATGCATAAAACTATCCTCAACCTGTACTAATGGGGACAACTACACCTTCAAGATATGGCAGAAACAAACTTAACCCCCACAACAAAAATGAGGCTTGCCACTGGCTACGCATTCTCTTCTCTATATTTATAACTATTAGTGCTACTGCCTCTTCTCTACCAACTGTATCTCTCACTTAAACCATCATCTCATAGGCTGGTTGGGACACGTTTGAGTTCAACTTCCAATACTTTTGCGGTTTACAATGTGATTATAACTCATCATGAGACTCAGATTCAGCGGTTTCCTTCGCACTGCTTGGAGTTTCTGACGATCCACCTGCTTCACCATCTTGAGATGTTTTCTCAGAAGATGAATCTGTTGTACTGGATTTTTCACCATTGCTCTCGGACTCATTTTTCACAGCCTTCTCAACTTTTGGTTTTGGCTTGGGAATTCTATTGACACTAGCAACCTATGCATCATCATTAAATCAAGTAGCATCAGCAAATACATCGAAATATCTATCACAGCAAAGAGTGAAGACATAAGCAGTGGACAATTTCGCAGATAAAACTTTGAAGTACCTCATCTTGAAGATTGTAAACTTTTTCAAACACTTCTTCGGATGTGAAGATTGGCTTGCTCAATAAAGAATTCCTAAGATATCAAATCAAAATGAACTAATCAGTCCTACCAACAATCATATTACAGCATCAAATGCAATAGAACCTTAAGGTTTTCAGGTTCCAAAGTAGGTTATTGAGGCTATGATCCGACTTAACGTTTAACCAATGGCTATACCATCTGGCATGAGACTCAAGAGACAATAAGCCTAGGGAGCAGAAAACAAATTAAACATCTCAACATAGCTAAAGACCGATACTTACTTCTTCTGCTCAGCCTCCTTCTCATTCAACCATTTTTTCAACCTCTCAGCCTCATTAACCACCTACAAAATCGACAGGCATATTAATTGCAAGTCAATATAACAAATACACAAATAACCGAAACAGGGGCATGGTTATGAATGTATTAGATGCGCTATGGGACACCTTTTCTATTCTTTCTCTAGGAAGCCACGACTTCTCTTTCTCCCACTTGCTTATGATCTAAAGATGTTGCCATAAAAAAAAACAAGGAATAAAAGTCAACCCAGATTACAAAATACTCAATAGCTGACATGGGTAATATCAATGGGAACTAAGGTAATGCCAGCAAAAAACAGGATCAATACATACAGAGAGAACATGTGAATCACAAAGATTAACCCTTCTTCACAGTAAGCCAAAAAATATGCTACAACAGATATATTAGATAATTAATGATAAAAATATTAAACCTGTTCCAGCTCAGTGAGGTATTTGCGAGACAATTCCACTGCAGTAGGACGGGCAGTGAGCTCTTTGTATCTACAACAAATAATCTTAATGTGAAATAAGGTCCTAAACAAGAATGAGAAAGTCTAGGACAACCGGAAGACAGACCTAAAGAATATAGGTTCACCGATAGCTTTAAGCTTATCCAAGTGTTCTTGAAATTCAGTGGCAGATGCATCTTCACCATCCATATACAGCCACTCTTGAACCTAAAACAACAATAGAGCTTGGTAAACCAATCAATAATTTTACCTAATGGAATGACTGAAAAATTAAATGAATATGAATATAACGTAGAAAATCACACCTCTTCAAGCTTTTCTGAGAAGGACTGACGTTCTTGGGCAGACGAAACTTTTTCAAATTCCTCAGATCCAAGCTATAATAATAAAACATTCGTCAAAAGAGCAGAAAAGGCAAGTAAACAGCCACAGAGAAGACAGCTGATAACAGCAGTAAAATGCAGGAAACATGAAACACTGCAGTGACATCTGACACAATGATGAAAATAATAGATTAATTGCTGACTGATACAACAACTTATGAGCATCAATCGTCAAACCTTTTCCCTTGTACTGTATATGTAAGCTTCCAAATTGTTTTTCAACTCTGCAGTTTTCTTCCTTTCTTCATCTTTTTTGTCAAGTGATTCCAGTTTACGCTGAGCACCAGAGAACGATTCTTTTGAAAGTGACATTGCTGGCCCTGTAGTCTTTTCGGTAATCTGCAATTAACATATGAAAAAAACCAAACAACGTACCTGGAGTATTAGAAGGAAGAAAATAATAACTTTTATACTGAAGATGGTTAAGAATACAAACCTTTAGTGGTACTCGGTATGTGCGTTTCTTCAGTTTCTTTTCAGTGCCAAGATCAGTTGTACTGTTCTCTTTTGATGCATCATTGATCACATTATCCAAGAGTGATTTGTCACTGCTTTCGTCTGAAGCATTCGTAGAACCAGCTTCAAGTGTTATGTTGGCAGAAGCAGAAGTTGAGTTGTCTGCTGTGAGATTCTTTTTCGGAACATCTACCCACTCTGTTATTTCAATGACCGCATCAGCACGATCCAGTGACAGTGTTCCACTTCTACTGAGGGTGAAATGTAAATGCGCCTTAATTGGGGAGGAAAGGTTCCTTGAAGCATACCTAAAAGTAGAAAGTCATGCAAAAGGTCACCTTTTGTATATATCAGCACACTTGCAATTACACTCAAAAAAAAATCAAAAGAAGCAAAAAACCAAGGTCTCACTTTTCACTGGCCTCAGTAAGACCTGACACGGAATACTGAGCAAATGTTTGAGAAGCAGCACCAGGAGGCAGCAATTCTTCACTCTCATATGCAAGTGATGCATCGAAATCTCTGTTCTGTATGATGGACCTGAACATCTGGTTTGCAGTAGCTAAAACTTAGCAAAGAATGCTAAAGAATTTTTCAAGCACCATCAAACTTTGGCACACTTAACAGAGCTCATAATTCGAAATGATTTTTACCTTACTAGGAAGCTTCTTCATTCGGGGTACAATCAACTGTGTACTGCTCTCATCTTTCAAAAGATCAGGGCCGTCTAGATTAAGCACAAATCCATATGAAGAACCGTCAACCATCCCTAACTTACGATTTAATTTAATTCCATCACTTAAATTT
>JAUOBV010000011.1:77299-93091 GCA_032360425.1 Rubia occidens
TCCGCAGATACTTAAATGACCATACTATTTTATAAGAAACTGTAGTAAAACTTGCTCACGTTAGTTACTCATTCAAATTGGTGGACTGAAGATACAGACCTGCAATTTTGGCACCCGAGTGGCACCTCCAATCATCTCTACTGCATATATTTCACCAGTCTTCAAACCAGAATTGTCAATGACTTGTTTCAGTGGGGCAAGAGCTTTTTCCCAAATATCACCACAAAGCTCTTCAAATTTCTCACGACTTATTGAGCTCCTGTGCAAGACAAATTCCTTATGAGTATAAAGCATAGGATTGCAAATTGCAACCACACAAAACACAAAAATAGAAACTTGTTTCTCTCCCTTTTTTTCACTATGAGAGGAATTAAGCATTGAGAACACATAACAGATCTCAGAGAAGACAAAATTGCACACGCACTACCAAATGATCCACAAGCAACTTGCCTGAAATCACGATCGTCGTAAAGAGATTCAACCGAAATAGGGGCCCCTGTGTTGGCACTAAGAATCTCTTTGGTCCTCTTAACCTGCTTTTTCAGTTTGGCCATGGCCTTGGGAGATGTTCGGACATCAAAACCAGTTCCCAGTTGCTTATTGAACTCATCAGCAAAGTGCTCCACCAGCCTGAGTTCCATAGTCTGACCCCCAAGCTCCGCATCCCATCTAACATCCTTCACCTGCAGCACACCAAAACATGATCGACGTAAAACCCAATAAAACACAGTCACGGTATAATGCACATGTAATCACAGCTACCTGGAACTGATTGACAGAGACAGTCTTTCCGTACTCCTTAGCGTTATAAGCAGAGAAGTATACAAGCGCAGCATAAGTACTGCTTGCCCCCATATCATAGAAGATAACATGCCGAGACTCATTCCAAAAATCCTTGTCAATTCCGTACTGCAGCGCCGCTGCCGAATGCTCATTCACCAGAGCCAGCACATTAATCCCGGCCAGCTCCGCCGCGTCCATCAGAGCCTTCCTCTCCGTTACCCCCATGTAGGGTGGCACGGTAATCACGCAGTCCTTCACCTTGACCTTGGAGTGATTCTCCGCCAGAATCTCCGCGAACTTAAGCAGCATGGCCACCATCTCCTCCACGGAGTACTTCTCGCCGCCCTCTGCCTCCACCACCGCCACGCCCCGCTCGGGATCGGGAGAAATTTGGTAGCTCAGGTAAGATGATTTCAAAACTCTGTCGTTGGCGTGGGAGTAGGGCTTCCCTAGGAGCTCCCGGAGGTGAGAGTAGACTTTGTTAGGGTACCGCGCGAGGAGGTTGGAGGCCTCCTCGCCGATCAGCCGGGAGCCGGCGTGGAAGGAGACGAGGGAAGGGGTCTTCCGCTTCGACATTTCGTTGATGGCCACCGAAATCGGAGGCTGCCCGGGCTTCAGATTAACGACGGCCACCTTCAGCCATTCCGAGCCGAGATCTATGCTGCAAACCGCCGATTGGGCCGGCGCCGGGAGCAATAACAACACTAACGACAGTAATAACAGGAAGTGCGATGATCGGAACGACATCGTATTCCTTTCTTTCGGAAAAGGAACCGATGGCTGGAGACTGAGATTTAAACTGCCGGAGGCACTGAGGGGAAGAAAGAACGATCTGAAGAAATTCACGGCGGACGTGGAAAGTGAAGTGGAGAGTAGTAATAGCGAATAGGAAACAGCCACGTCATATTTTGTACACGTGTACAGATTTGAAAGGCTCGCTGCGTTGGTCTTCGCGGTTGGCTCGTAGAACCTACTAGGCTACTTTCCCAATTTTAGTGGATTTTAAATATGTTAATAGTTTTATGTTAGGAAATTTCAAGTGATTTTTGTTTCACCTTACGTTTTCACTAAAAAAGAAGAATGTGATACACTTTTGAATTTTGATTTGTTTTACTAATGAAATAACAAATTATAATTATAGTAAAACATGGACTTGTTTTGATCCACTTACAATTTAAATTTAAATGTTTGTTTAGCTTAATTAATTAAAATTTATTGTAGGTTTATTATAAAAAATCATAAATTATATTTTAAATTCACTTTGATTCGGTTAAATTCAGTTCAAATCGGTAAAATGTAGAACCATTCTTTAGTTTTCATTTTCTTCACTGTGTAGTGGATCTTGCATAAATTGCAGTGTCAAAAATATAGGTGATGGTTTTGTAAATAGGGGGAGTTTGAAATATTATGTCTCTATTTCAAGTATTAGATAGGAGAAGAAGAGAAAGGTAGAACTAATGCATAACATAATTAAGTATTTCAAGTTAGTTTATTTGATATTTATGCTTGTATTAGTTGCATGATAATTATGAACTATATGTCGGGCCTCTTTCAAATTCCAAGAGAACTAATTAATAAAACTTGAAGAGTTTTTTCATTCATAAATAGACAGATCAAGAGATAGTTCATTAATCAGAAATCTCAATAATTAGGTTTGTGAAATGGAAGACTTTTGGTCTGTACTTGAACTCTATAAATAGAGGGATAGTTAAGGTTGATAGATGTGAGTTATGTTGACATATGTTCTTGGTTATAAATCACTCATTCCGTATCTCTGATCAATAATGTCTGACAATTGTAATCTGTTTGGCCTATTTAGACAATAAGATTAATATGTGTGTTGTTTTCTTGGTTTCTTTTATATTATCTTGATTCTGCGCAAAGGTTCCAACGAGTGGTACCAGATTTAGGCGGTGATACAACAAGTGGTATCAGAGTTGATGGTTCTTTGACTTCCGTTTCAAGATGAAGAAAGTGAAGAAGAAAAATTCGAGGCTGGGTCAGCTGTCAGCGAGAGCTGTTTGTTAACAATTTCTTTCATTTTTGAGCTTCTTGTTGTCCTATTATGTTAAATCCCTTCCTGATTGGATTTATTATGGTTGACAATATGGGTACTTCTAGTACGTTTGTCAGGCACTTCTTCTATGTAGTTGAAGCTGTCTGGTACATCTGACATGACCACCATGCATCTGGTACATCTGGCATAATCAACGTGCATATGCATCAGGGAATGTCCAAATGTATTTGGCTCTTATTCGGTTTTGGATTTTGAATCGGAAGGGGAATTGTTGGGTCTCTTTAGATTCCAAAAGGATTAATTAATAAGAGTTTAAGAGTTTTTTTCATTCATGAATTGATATCTAAAGAGATGGTTCATTAGTCAGGAATATCAAGAGTTAGGTTCATTAATTGGAAGACATTTGGTTTGTACTTGAACTCTATAAATAGAGGGATAGTTAGAGTTGACATGTGTGAGTTTTGCAGACATTTGTTTTGGTCTATAGATCACCCATTATGGATCTGTAATCTGGGTCGGGTGGTCTTGCGTGATGTAATGTCTGACATCTGTAATCTGTCTAGCCTATTTGAGCAATAAATTGGTAGCTAACATGTTTGGTGAACCAGGTTAAAATCGGTGTTCCGTTTTCTTGCCTTTTATATTATCTTCATTTTGCGCAAAGGGGATTCATTTTTCCAACACTAAACTATGGAAATAGTAGTCGAGTTATACTTCTTTGGTTTTACGTCAAGTCAGTGACAATGTACGATAACTGACTCTTATACCAATCGATTTAAGGCATGTTTTGGTGGAAGTGTGATTATGAGTAAAATTGACTTATTTTAAAAGTTTTGGGAGATAGCAAACTTTGCACGACTGTATCGCTCAAGGCATCCCTATGAACTGATAGCCTTAAACTGCACTACACATGCTCAAGGCATTAATGTCGTACGCCTAACCGCCAGGGGTGTTCATGAACTGGTCCAGACCGGTAAAATGGACACAATCGAACCGAAATATAAAGACCGAAACCAGATATATAAAATTCCGATCCAGTGTTCGGTCCAAGATTTTTTAGAATTCTGGGTTCCGGTCCGATCCAGTCCAAGACAGAATTTTTTCCGATCAGGACCAGATGGACCGGTAACTTACTCTTACATATACTTTTTTTAATGTATTTATAATTTAAGTTTATGTACTAGTTTAAATTTATTTCCGTTGGATTATTATTCTTCTGTTTTTTGAGGTAGGATTTTTCTAAATAACTTCTACTTACTATCTTTTAAAATCAAAATTAAAAATTTCCAACACCAATTTATTTTATAAAGTTTACTAAAATCCGGTCCAACCGGTCCGGTTCTCGGTCTAAATTTTGTTTGATTCCGAGTCCTGTCCGGTTTCGGACTGACGAACACCCATACTAACTACTATTGGCATTTGGCGTCCTCTTTTTGCGCCTGCATCGCACAATTTCCAAGCCGTTCTTGCCCAACACCCGTGCATGGAACGCCCAGTTGCCTCACGGCATTCTATGTGGATCACGTGGAAGTCTCACCCACATTTATTCAATAGATGAACATCTTGACTTATAAGAGTATCTCCAATGCAAAAGTTAATTTGCTAAACGTCACTTGCTACATCATATTGATAGACTCTCAAGTCTCAACCCACAAAAACATATTCAATGCAAGGGTTGGATGAAGGTATCAATATGATATGTCACACTTTTCCCTGGAGGGGGTCAATTAGAGATTCTATGTAGAGAAGCTCATATTGAGACTCTCACTTCTCTTCCCAAAAAAAATCAAGAGTGCGTCTTTTGAAAGACGGTCTTTGCATACGTCATGGAAAGACCAAGGTTTAAAGTGTAAATTAGAAGAAATTAAGATAAAATTTTGGGGTTGCATGAATCGGGTTATAAATTTTATAACTACTAGACCTTTTACCTTTTATTATTGTAATTAAACCCCATCTTTCCATAAGGTTATGGAAAGACGATCTTTCCCAAGACTTGGCCAAAAATGAATAGTAATTCATAAATATGCATGGACCAAACTAAAATTTTATTCAATCAATAATTGGCACGTCATACTGAAGTTGAAATTGTGATGATATAATTGGAGAAGAAAATTTAAACAAGACCCTCAATTAGTTAATTTTGTTTACATCATATCGAAGTTCCAATTAAAATATGTCATTGGCAAAAGAAATCACTAAATTGATATTTTATTGGAGATGCTCTAAAAAAAATAAAAAAAGAAAGGTCAATCTACGGCTTTGCATGTGCCACGTGTTCTAAATTTCAGCATCCCAATATATGGGAACCGTAGAGAAAAAAAATAAATCAGAAATGGGCTCCGGTTAGGGTTTACAGTTGGTCTCTCACTTGCCAAAAACCCCATCTTCCCCCCTCACTCCTCCAATCACCTCAATTATTCAAATTCTTCATTTCAGCTCACGGGCTGCCACAAAGGGCTTCTGTTGCATTAGCAATCTTGTATATGCTGCTGTAAGTTTCATTTTCTGCCTTTCTGTTGATTCTCTCAATAAAGCTCATTCATTTATGCACAAAGACTGTTGCTTTAGTACAAAGATTGAATAATTTGGTGGTTTTAGAGATTAAAGTTTTAAACTTTAGGAGGAAATAGGTGATATGGGGAAATCCGGTGGTAGGAAAAAGAAGGGTTCGGCTAACCAACCCCAAAATCAAGCCCCCGGTGGGGATAATCATGCTCCTGTAGTTGTTAATGGTGGTCTTGATTCGGACTCTTACTCTTCAATTTTCTTGAGAAGAGCCCATGAGCTTAAAGAAGAGGGTAATAAAAGGTTCACTGCCAGGGATTACGCCGGGGCTCTTCATGAATACGATGCTGCCCTTAAGCTTCTCCCCAAAACCCACCCGGAAAGAGCTGTTTTTCACAGTAACAGAGCTGCCTGTTTGATGCAAATGAAGCCTATCGATTATGACACTGTGATATCAGAGTGCAGTCTGGCTATTCAGGTTCAGCCTGGATTCGTGCGGGCTCTTCTGCGAAGGGCCCGTGCCTACGAGGCCTTAGGGAAGCATGACATGGCTATGCAGGATGTGCAGGTGTTGTTGAGTGCTGATCCCAACCACAGGGATGCGTTGGAGATTGCTGGGCGGTTGAGGATGGCCATCGCTACTCCCCGCCACGATGCTCAGCAGGACCTCCAGAGTCGCCCTTCGCCTGCTGCTCTTGGTGCCTCTGCTGTTCGCGGGGCTCCCATTGGTGGCCTCGGCCCCTGCTTGCCTGCTCGCACACCTGTATCGAAGAAGGCTCCGCATCCGCCAATGGGAGGAGCTTCTGTGTCTGTTAACCATAAAACAGATAAGGCTAATGTGGCCTTGCCCACTGAGAATGGTGTTGAGGGGAGGCCTCAGCTGCCAAGAGTTGTTTTGAAGCCTTCTTATGGTTCTTCCAAACCTGGTACTCAATCAGCCAAAGATGGAGTCAATGGTGCAAGGCCTTTGGCGTTGACTCCTTCTGTGAAATCAGCGGCGGCTGTGATTCGCTGGAGACCGTTGAAGCTTGTTTATGGGCACGATATAAGGCTTGCACAAATGCCAGTGAGTTGCAACTTTAGACTGTTGAGGGATATTGTAGGGAAGCGATTCCCTATGTCAAAGTCCGTTCTGATTAAGTACAAAGATAATGACGATGATTTAGTAACTATCACTAGCACGGATGAGCTCCGATTGGCAGAGTCCTCTGTTGATAGTCTTGGTTCAAAAGACCCTGACAGTGAAGATGCAGTTGGTATGTTGAGGTTGCATGTTGTTGAGGTGAATCCTGAACAAGAACCACCTTTGCCAGAAGAGGAAGAGGGGAAACCTCTAGAAAATGAGGAGACCAAAGCAGATGAGCCTGTATCGGATTCTTCCCTAGGCGAGCCTGTGGGGGAAGCTGTGGAGAATGAAGTAGATAAGACTGAAAAAGAAGCCTCGAAGGAGAAAATTGGAACCACAGAAGATCCAGAGTGCAAGGAAGTGGAGATGGACGATTGGCTATTTGAGTTCGCTCAGTTGTTCCGTACACATGTCGGGATTGATCCAGATGCCCACATTGATCTTCATGAAATGGGAATGGAGTTATGCTCTGAAGCTCTTGAGGAGACTGTAACTAGTGAAGATGCTCAAATGCTTTTCGATAAGGCTGCTTTGAAGTTTCAGGAAGTTGCTGCCCTTGCTTTCTTCAACTGGGGAAATGTCCATATGTGTGCAGCAAGGAAAAGAATTCCGATTGATGACTCAGCTTCTAAGGACTTCATGGCTTCACAACTTCAAGCTGCTTATGAATGGGTTAGGGAAAAGTATTCCCTGGCCAAAGGGAAGTATGAGGAGGCACTCTCCATCAAACATGACTTCTATGAAGGTCTACTTGCTCTTGGTCAGCAGCAATTTGAAATGGCAAAGCTCCATTGGTCATTTGTTTTGGCCAAAAAGGAGGACTTGTCCAAATGGGATTCTACAGAGACGCTGCAACTCTTTGACAGTGCAGAGGAAAAAATGAAAGCCGCAACTGAAATGTGGGAGAAGCTGGAGGAGCAAAGAGCAATTGGCCTAAAGGACCCTAATGCGAGTAAGAAGGAAGAGTTGTTAAAACGACGGAAGAAACCCGGAAGTGGAGCAGAAAATGAGAACGCATCTGCAAGTGGACATGGAGAACTTTCTGCTGAAGAAGCAGCAGAAGAAGCTGCGGTGATGAGATCTCAGATACATCTCTTCTGGGGCAATATGCTTTTTGAACGCTCCCAAGTTGAGTTTAAGTTGAGTTTGTGTGGCTGGAAGAGGGATTTGGACACTGCTGTTGAGAGATTCAAGCTTGCTGGAGCTTCAGAAACTGACATTGCGACGGTACTGAAGAACCATTGCTCCAATGAAGAGGCTACAAAGGGAGAGCAGGAGAAAAAGGTTGGGGATCAGACTGCAGGAGAGGGTTGTAACACAGAAGAAGATGGACCTAAGGTCAGTGAAATTGCATGACCTGATGCACTCGACGTAGGATGGTCGAACAGGGAAGTACACTAGTACCTTTTCTTCATTTTGGAGTGGGCTGTTTAGTTTTTAGCTGAGTAGTGGTAGGGATTTGTTAACATATCCTAATAATAGTTTCAAAGTTGCAGCCGATGCGAATGTGAGAGTCTCGCAGAAGATGCGACTCATGGATATTTGTTGTTGTTGAACAATTTTGAATGACCAACCCATGCCGGTGCAGGATAAGTACATTTGGTGTGTCTTTGGGTTTACATTTCTGGAGGAAATTATATTGCTGATGTTGTTGAGTGTGAGGATTGTGCTGTGTAATGTCATTTACTGACGTACTTTGGTGTCAGTTGCTGATTTTGCTGGTGAGTAGAATAAACGTGCATCAGATTTGGGAACTGACTGCTCATCTTTGTGGCAGTTTGCTCTCTCCATGGGGTACAAATTCTTTTTAATGAGAGCATGTTGGAATAGGAATCGATGCTATGCCTTTCAGTAGTTTGCTTATCAGGGAAAGTAAGCGTGGTTGTGGGTGGGTTCAGTATCAATGTTAGTTTCCCGGGGTCGTGAATGTCAATAACAAAGTAGATTGAAACGTGGTTGGAATAAGCATTTACATGAATCAAAACAGCACATTCAATTATACTGCGATTTTAGCCAACCCAACCACCACTAGTAAGGGGCATGATGTTGGAGATGGGTAATTTATTTTGTTAAAGTTATAAATATACCACCTTCCTAACTGGTGCACTCACCTCCATTTTGATCACCTACTCCATTTTGACGCAGTCATCATTCTAAACGTACACTAGGATGCAAAAACACTCCCGCGAATCGCATGTCCTTCACAAAACACACTCTGACCTTTTCTTTCAAAATTCTATCATTTCTCTTCCCTTTTGGTTGTTTGAATAACCCCTCTGCTTTCTTAACATTGACATCATTTTTTATTTTAAATTAGTTTTTTTTTCTATTGGTTTATTTCCATATTTGGTAAATCCTACATTGTTTCATCCACTCAATTTACCTTTTGTATTTTCAATGCAATCATCACCATTCATTTAACTCTTTTTAAAAAGAATGTCTAAAAGAAGGAGTCAATGTTAGGTAACAGGAGGAAGTACAATTTAATGAGTTCCCGGGAAAAAAATCTGCCGCCAAATGAGTCAATAATTGAGATGCACACAACAGATAACAAAAAAATTAAGGGTGTTTACGGGTCGGGTCGAGTCAGCTGTCCCACCCCAAATTGACCCAAACTTTTTGGGACAAATGGGTCGAGTCGGGTCAAAATTTCCATAGTTTATGGTCGGGTCGGGTTAGACTGGGACCCAAATCGATCAAAATAATATAAAATTAGTAAATTTTTATAATTTATTTAAATAAAGTATATTATTTTTAAATGTAATAATATTTAAATAATAAACAAAATTATGATTTATTTTTATATAATTTAAAATAAGAATATTATATTATATTTAATTACATTTATTCGCTTAATAAAAAAATACAATTATTTTTATTTTACTTACTTAGAAAACTTTTAGTATTTCATTTAAGAAATATAATTTTACTAAAATTTATTTATACAATTATGAATATAAACATATTATTTATAGTAGTTTTACAAAATTATTTTTAGCTTTATAAAAAAAATAATGTTTAACTTGTTCATGAATTAAATTAATGGTGGGTATGTTTTAATAAACTAATTCTTTTTTATGATTTCCCCCCAAGAAAATGGGTACAATTGCAAATGGGTTAAAGCGGGTCGATTTGAGTCAAATCCGACCGACCCATTTTGACCCGACCCATTTGACCCAAATGGAACATTGAGACGATCCGACCCATATGGATCGGATCAAAACGGATCGAGTCGGGCAATTTGAACACCCCTAAATGAAATAGCCAGCCTTTGGCATCAACATCAAGAGGAAAAAGATGGAATGAATCGAGTGGCCTCCATTCCTCATCTTATCCCTCAGCCTTAGGCCTTAGGTATGTATCCTATCCAGACAACTAACATGCCCCAAACAGATCAAGTGGATGCAAAGCGGCCCCCCACCGGTTTCATTCCATTGGCGCTCTTTCTATTTTGATCCATCACTTTTATTCTATTCTGATCCCTGCATTCTGACGCATGCCACTTGTGTCTGAAGTGGAAGTGCCAATAAAATAGAAAATAAATCCATTCACATAGTATGGTGATGTGCAGGTTTATTGAAGTGAAAATATATGGAACCCTGTATAAACATAGGTATATATTACTTGCAGCTCTAGCTCTCTAAAACCCCTGAATTATTGGTCAGAGGCAGATCATGACAGCTTCAGAGTTGGGTAGGGGACTGGGACAATCCCCCTCCCATCCATCATCACCGTCTTCTTCTTCTTCTTCTTCGCTCACTGATTGTTCCCAGGTCGTGCTACCATGTGACCATTCCCTCCTGCTTTTGGACCAAAGCTCAACCCTGCATTTACCTAATCCACCACAGAATTTAACTCCTTGTGTCTGTTCTAAATTCATGTCTTAACCATGTACGTGTACAAGCACAAACCTGGGAAGCTCTCTGCATGGCATGGAACTGCATGTAGTTTGCAAACTGCTGAGGGTTCTGCATCATACTGTTCCCCTGGCAGACTGCATTTGGCATTCTTGCTGCTGCTGCTGCTGCTTGCTGCTGCTGCTGCTGAAGAGGCAGCCTTGCAAAGTGCATGGGGTTTTGGTGAGGAGGCAGTGGGATTTGGCCCATTCCCATGCCCATACCTGCCAATCTAGACATGTAGTGCTGCACGCCTGGGAACATAAATGGTGCTGCTGCCATCCCACCTCCCATCCACATCATCTGAAGCTGCTGCTGCAGAGACTTCATGTACTCTATCGCCTCATCCAACATTGATGCTTTGTCTGTCTGACAAACACCAACACAGCCAAACAGTTCTCAAACTTTCTGTGCCAGTTTTTGTTATGGAAATGGGACTCTCATGTTTCTGTTATACCTTGTTGGAATGAGGAAGGAGTTCTTGCAGAATCCTCATCTTCTCATTGATTCTGTCCCTCCTTCTCTGCATCATCAAATTCACCTTCATCATTATTAGCCTCTCACATGTAATACACATTCATTCACGATACATACCCTTTCTGAGAGATTATGCACTTCAGCTGCGCGGCTCTTGCGCGATTTCAAGCCCGCTTTCTTTCTTGGAGCAGATTCCAGTTCGGCATCCTAATGCAACATAAATAAAATATTGGCCTTTAAAAGGAAAACGGGATTCATGAGTACTGGAAGGAAATAGAGCGTACTTCACTTTGGCATTCTGAATCCTCTGCGACATCCCTGGATTTCCTTTTATGCGAGTTTGATACTGTTCTCCCAAAGCTACTTTGAGATCCACCCGAAGAAGACGACGTGATCAATGTCTGAATCTTTTCACTCTGCAGAGAACTCTTTTTCCCAGCATCACTATGCTTAGTCTTATTAGCCACCACAGCAATCCCAGAACTTGACACCGGGCTAGCATCCACAGCATCGAACACAACTTGATTGCTTCCGCAATGGCTGGAGGCCACAGTTTCCCTTGTCCTGGTATTGCCACATCCCTTGCTTGAAGATCGAAAACAGTTGCGATCAGCCTGCTTGCTCACAGCAGCCCCATCAGGAACCACATCTTTGCGCGAGTGATGATCAAACGTGTTGAATCTTGGAGGAGGAGGACAATTAATGGAGGGCAAGTTAGAGCACCTATGAGCTTCTTCATCCAGAGGGAATTCAGAGAAGAAGTCCTTGTCGAAGCAAGGATCATCGATCCAGGAAACTGTTTCGGTTTCTTGAATCATACGATCAGTGGGTGGATGAGTTTGAGGCTGAGCATTCAAAACCACATGTCCATTCTCCCAGCACAGCTCCATCAGATCACTGTTCAATCTGAGATCACAAAAACAACTTTCTGTAAGCATCTACTGCTACTTTTGTGCAACAAACATAACATATGGAAATGGGAATTACATACCCAAGAGGCTTGTTCTTTTGAGGCATGAGGGCAGGTGTTTCATTCCCAATATTCCAATCAGGCAGGCTGAAATTCATAGCTACTTTTCTGCTTCAGAAAGAAAAGGAAAAAGGGACATTAATCCACAGGACACAGCAAAAAGGGATCTTTATCTCAATCATCAGGCTGTCCTATAAAGAATTAAGAAAGGTATTAGTTTAAGTAAGTCAACACTTACCCCTCAACCAAACTTTCCTAAACGAGAAGGGTTCTACTATTATTATAGTATAAGAACAGCAACAGCCAATCTTTTTCAGATCTGCGGTTACTACTTCACTGAATGAATACCAATCATTGAAACAAGGAGCAAATAAAGAATTTGAATAATTGGATTGTGTAGTTATATGCGAATGAGTACTTACATTATGTCTGGCCTCAAAAAAGGAGGAGGAGGAGGAGGAGATGATGAGGAAGAATGAAGGAAAAAGCAAGCTCAGCCTCAGGAATGAACACAAGCATTGGAAAGGAACAAGAACCTGTCCTGGTCCTTTTAGTCTACTACAACTTGTCAGTTGCTACTTGCTAGCTACTCACTTAATGTGTCTGTGTCACTATAACTCTGCCTTATTTACCACTTAATAAAGGAAACTGATCTACACACTTCCTTTTAACTTCCTTCACAGTTTACCACCAATACTTTCACGCACACAAAAAGACGAGGAATAGGAATAGGACTTCCTTTTCGGGGTGGACCTGCAGAATTTAAGCTGGCTGTGCAAGAGGCCACTTATCTTACAGCTTTTGACGTGGCGGGACCTGATTGGCCACCAAATTTGAACTACTGTGTTCCCCGTCGGACTCCTTCAAAGATAGGAGACTGATCCAAATCTAAATCTTCCACACTGCTTTGCCACGTGGATGAATACTTACTGACTCACTATTTCTCTAAAACAAAAACCAAAAACACTTTCCTCAAATTAGTTGACTTATTCACTACTGCTCAGATTTATTGCAACTGCCCAGCTCCACGCAGAGAAATTTGAGTTCCTGTAATTCAATTTATCACCGACACACATTTTCTTCTTACATCTCAAAAGTAGTGCATTTACAGAGGTACTCATAGTTTTTCAACAGGGAAGCCTATCACAGGTTTTACTTCCGACGCTAAAGACCGAAGTTCGTCCACCTGGTCCTTACCAAGTGTCCACCCAAGTGCACCTCCGAATTCTTGAGCCTGTTCCGGATTTTTCGCTCCCGGTATCGGAACAACGTTGCCTTGAGCTATCAACCAGTTCAGGACAACCTGCGCACATCAAACTAAATTACTCTACTTCCTCTTTGTGCATTATCCACAACTTTTCTGTTAATTAAAGACTTGATTATTGGACCTGAGTTGGTGTTTTGCTGTAGCTCTCCCCTATCTCCTTGATCCTGTTGATCAGAGGCTTTATCTGCACCACACAGACCAACAATTCACTTACTTTACCACATCAATTCTACAAGTGTTATTAGCCTTAGCCTTACTTTAGTTAAGAATTCAGGAGTGTAAATCCTTCCTCTTGGGCCAGATGGAGGATTCTCCGGAGTATACTTCCCACTCAGGATTCCTGCAATAACATGATTAACAACCTTAGATCTCACAGGTACATATTCAAACCTCACACGCAATCATCGATCCATCACCTTGAGCGATAGGGGAGTACGCAATGAGAGTAATCCCAAGTTCATCGCAGGCTGCCTTTACACCGTTTTCCTCTGGCGCCCTGTATATCAGACTGTAGTTCACTTGGTTGGATGCCAACGGGATGCCTCTCTTCTTAAGCTGTTCATGCGCCTGCCGGAGCCTCTTTTCTGATCAACAAACTAAAATCAGACTCGTCCATCTGTTAAACCCAAGAGTAGTAATTAGATTATATGAATATATGCACCAGAGTAATTAGATACTCCAACAGCCTTAACCAGGCCTTGTTCCACAGCATCTCCAAGGCCATCAATGTAACCTGAAAAAATGACCATTTTGATCATCCTGATTCTGCTACCTCAGGGACAGTGTCATGCAGTAAACAAAAGAATTTCTGAACCTTCATTTCCCCATATCCCGGGCCTGAAAATTCACACATGTTACTACAACATATTAACAATAGGAACCATTCATTCGACTTGTCATTTGTTGCAACAAAATCATACTGACCAGTGGAGCTGATAGAGTTCAACCGATGACAGTTCAAGTCGGGCTAGGGAATCCTTAAGAGCAGCGAGAACACTCTGACGACCAAGCCTCCATGGCAATGCGGCAAACTTGGTTGCAACTGCAATTTCCACTTCTGGATCCCTCTCTTTCCTTTCCTTTATAAACCTTGTAATGTTCAAATTGTACACTGGCTTTAGGACACTCTTTAGTTAAGGATTCATGATATAGAAAATAATAACTTGAATACAATAAGGCAGTAACCTTCCTAGTAAAGTTTCAGAGTTGATTGCACCAAGAGAGAACTGCAGGTAATCAGAAGAAGATGGGGAATTGCATCAGGTACTGAAACAGAAAAAAACATGGCACCAAATACGAGAGAAATGGGACTCACTGGAGAGCCATAGACTTCAGCAGTATCAAACCATGTAATACCGCAATCAATGCTTTTATCAAACGCTCCCTTTGCAGCTTTCATCATCCTGTCTGCAGTGTTGATAAATTATCTCTTGCCCTACTCAAGATAGTAATAAAGAAAGCAGAAAAAATAGCAAACAAATTTAACATGGCTTACCAAACGTGATGGCTACTTGCACGAACAGAAACATATTTCATTACCTCAACTGGTCAGGCTCAAAGGGATGTTTCTCAATTCGAAACACCCACTTATAAATCTCACCCCTTTCACCACAGCTAAAGAGGAAGAACACATCTCTCAAGTTTCCTCAATCTGCTTAGACATCTCACATACTGAAGGGTTACATAATACTCACACATTTTCACAGCTCCTTAACTCTCCCTCTATTTTAAAATTCAATTCTTGAATTATCTTCAAATTTCCTTTCCATGACTCTAACTATATTTGGGGTTTCCATAACCCTAATTAAATTTGGGATTTGAAGAGCTACTCAAAATTCCAAATAAGATTGAAGGCAATAGTAACATGCAGTGTGACAAACAGACACAGGAGTGGGATTTCATGGGCAGAAGATAAGAGAGAGAGAGAGAGAGAGAGAGAGATTACCATCCCATGAGAAGTCGTTCCAGTAGCTGGTGTCGCCCCAAGACCAAGCACCAATTCCAAGCTTAGTAACCTCCAACTCAGAACCGCCCAGCTTCAGCTTGTCGCTGCTTTTCTCTAATGGTGTTGAAACCGCCTTCACTCCCGCTTTCCTCTGACGCCTGAAACTGAAACCACCGTGAATCAAACCCCTACTCCCCACCAAATGTTGATGAACAAGGGCCATCCTTCCCTGATTCTGCTAAAATTCCCACTCTTCTTCTCTTTTATGCATAATTTCTTATGTTCGGCATTTATATGTACGAGGAGCAAGGCATGGTGTACGAAATGTACACGTGTCAAGTGTACGCATATATAGCTCATCTTTTTTTACTGGACCTGCACACTCCACCTCATTCTGCTATTTATGGCAAAGTTAATGTTTATGGCAAAGTTAATGATTACCTCCCTCTAGAGCTATCAATTCGGTTATTCGGGTTAAACGGGTTCGGGTTGAAACGGGTCAGGTTGAAACGGGTCAAAATCTTTGGTTGGGTCGGGTTCGATCGGGTTAAAACGGGTCAAAGTCTGTTAGTCGGGTCGGTTCGGGTTGAAATGGGTCAAAGTATGTTGGTCGGGTTGGGTTCGGGTCGGGTCGAAACGGGTCAGGTCGAAACGGGTCGAAGTCTGTTGGCCAGCCGGGTCGGGTTCGACACCCAATAAAGCAATCTTTTTACAAAATTAAATTATGTTTTTTTTATTTGTTTTTAAATTGGCGGCACCAAAATTCAATTGCATAATATACGATTGCGACTTTGCGATTTGGGCAT
>JAUOBV010000011.1:178647-191800 GCA_032360425.1 Rubia occidens
ACTAGCGGTAGTTCTAGTTTATCACCAAAATTGTAAACGATTTCTATATCTTAATGAGAAGGGTCATACTATTTGTTTTTTAAAAAAACCTGCCACATCTCTCAACTTCCCCTTTAATCTTACTTTTTCTTTGATCACTTTTCTATTTTCTTATTATAGAGAAATAAGATATTAAAAAAAAAAATATTCGTTAAATATTTTTGTTATTTTTAATTATGAAAATGTTTCATACACTAGTATAGTTTTTGATCTAATAGAATAGATCGTTGTATTTACGATGATCACTCGATTTAGTTATTCATGTCGATGTTATTTGTGTGATATCGTATAGATTAATAGAGATATAGCTGATTTAGAATTAGGATAAGAAACAAATGCTCTTTCTGATTGATTTTGTCTATATCATGTTATGCATTGTATACCTTTTATACTCACTATATATATGAATACACACATGCACAATGATTTGTGAGTTTTAGTTCATTGTGATCTTTGGGGACCTTCACCTGTTGTTTCTTGTGTCGGGTACCTTTATTATGTCCTTTTTATTGATGATTTTTCTCGGATTACTTGGTTATTTCCTCTATGGCAAAAGTATGATTTTGTGGAGGCCTATATGCAATTTGAAGCACTTGTTGAGAATATGTTTCTACCACCATTAAAGTTTTTCAGAGTGATGGTGGAACTGGGTTTGTGAATCATCGCATGCGAACCCATTTTGCATCTAAGGGCATCATCATCAGCTTTCATGCCCTTACACTCTAGAGCAAAATGGTCGTGCAGAGAGGAAATATCGTCATATTACAGAGACAGGTTTATCGATGCTCTTTCATTTTGGCATTCATCATTCTTTTTGGTATGATGTTTTTTCGACAACAGTCTACATCATCAACAGATTGCCTACTCCGGTCTTATCTAGTTAGTCTCATATCTCAGTTATTTTTTGTACTAGGCTTGCCTACTTCAATTTTCATCCATTTGGATGTCGAGTTTTTACGCATTTGAGGCCCTATGTTGTGCATAAATTGACCCCTAGAGTAAGTCGTGTATATTTTTAGGTTACAATTCAAAGTACAAGGGTTACCGTTGTCTTGATTCTCTCACAAAACAGAGAGTACATCACTCCCCATGCTCAATATGGTGAGTTACTTTTTCAAGCTACCTATACTGACACTGTTACAGATTTATCATCACTGGATGTTTCTGCTTTCTTAGAGCTTTTGTCAGTTTCATCAGAGGTGTTTGAGCCATCTTCTTCTTCGGAATCACCCATTATTTTGGAAGATTTAAAATTTTAAATTTCACCGGTAGCTCAGGGTACTTCAAAAAAAATGTGTATGTCCGCCACAGGGAGACCAGCAGCATGATCGATAGCAGCCAGCTCAATCGCCAACGTCGCCATTGCCGACTCATGCTCTGGCCACCCCGGTCGTGCATCTGCTTCATGCGCCGACCGCCCTCTTCGCGCGTGCACTTGACGCGTCTCTAGCCCTGACGCCATCACCTTCGTCGACTGATCCGGCTAACCGAGCTTCATCATCACCGCCATCGACGTTCTCTATCCGGTTGCCGATGTTGGCCTTGAGTGCCATGCCCAATGCCTTGGGTTCCATGACCACCTCGGGATCCATGCTATCTCTGGCTGTAGGTCACTCGTCCAAACATCCGATGGCTACTCGTTCGTGCACTTGTTCATTACGATACAATGATTTTTATGATTATGATTTTTCTGGTTTATTGAGTGCTTTATTTGCAATGACTGAGCCTCGTAGTCATTGCTCTGCTGTCAAGGATCCTGAATGGGTTACTGCTACGAAATCAGAGATGATTGTTCTTCCCACTCAACAGACGTGGGAGTTGGTTCCGCATCCTCCACATGTTAATTTTGTTAGCTCAAAATAGGTGTACTGTTAAAAATAGGAGTATGGTGGCTCTCCTGACCGTCACAAAGCCAGGTTAGTTGTTCAAAATTTTCTCAATTACCCGGTTTTGATTATGATCATACATTTAGTCCAGTAGTGAAAACATTTGTTGTTTCTACTGTTTTATTTCTTGCTATCACTCGAAATTGGCCTTTACGACATCTTGATGTCAAGAATGCCTTTTTAAATGGTGTTCTTGATTCACCGGTTTATATGGAGCAACCTGTTGACTACAAAGACCTGATGCGTCCTGATTATGTATGTTGTTTACGCAAGGCCATTTATGGTTTGAAACAAGCTCCCCATGCTTGGTTTCAACGTTTCAGTTCTTTTTGGTTGACCTGAATTTTGTGTGCAATTCTGCCGATACCTCCTTATTTGTGTTTCACAGGGTGCCTCTTTACTTTATTTGCTGGTTTTTATTAATGACATTATTCTCACTGGGAATGATGGTCATTTCATTCGAAAGTTTATGGATCGGGTTAATCAAGAATTCAAGATTACCAAGCTTGGCACTTTACAGTATTTTTTCCGGTTGGAAGTTGTTTGTACTTCTGATGGCTTATTCCTTGGTCAAGCCAGATATGCCAATGACATTTTATTGAGCTCCAAAATGTAGGATTCATTCCCTTCTGCTATCCCATTTGTAGCATTTTTGTAGCTTTCAAGCTCTTCCGGTAAGCCATTCAGAAATCTCACACCTTATCGCTCTTTGGTTGGTGCACTACAATATTTCTTGATTACACGTCCCGACTTGTCTTATGTTGTGAACATGGTCAGTAAATACATGTAGGCTCATACTAGTGTCCATTACCAGGCTGTTACTCGAATTTTGCTCTATGTACGTGTACTCTTTACTATGGTCTTCAGTTTCGCTCAAATTTGTCCGCTTTACTAGTTTTGAGTTATTATGATACTGATTGGGCTCGTTGTATTGAGACTCGTAGGTCTACTTATGGGTTTGCCATTTTTCTTGGTGGCAACCTGGTTTCATAGAGTGCTAAAAAGTAATTCATGAAGTGCTAAGAAGCAATCTACGGTATCTCGTTCTAGTTCAGAATCAGAATATTGAGCTTTGGCTAAAACTGTCGCGGAACTAGTTTGGTTGATGAATTTACCTAGGGATTTACGTGTATCGACTCGTGTGCCTCCTATTTCAATGTGTGATAATAATAGTGCTCTTTTTCTTGCTTTGAATCCAATTTCACATAAAAGAGCCAAGCACATTGATATTGACTATCATTTTGAGCGTGAGATGGTGTATCCTGGAAAGTTCAAGGTTGCTCATGTTCCTATGGACCTACAACTTGCTGACATTTTTACAGAGGGTTTACCTCGTCCTCAGTTTGAATTCTTGCGTTCCAAGTTTTGCATTGCAACCAGTCCCACACTTCGCTTGAAGGGGGTAATAAAGATATAGTTGATTTAGAATTAGAAAAAGAGAGGAATGTCCTTCTTATTGATTTTGTATATATCATGTTATGACTTGTATATCCTTTGTACTCACTATATATATTATATATATATATATGAATACACACTGCCACAATGATTTGTGGGTTTTACATTCTATCATAGATCATGTATTTGGGATTTTATTTGTATTTTTGTATTAGAAGTCCTACTTATTTGGATGAGTCGATATGTATTTTCAAGGTGTTTATATTTTTGACAACATAGATCGTACTTTGGATCAATTAGTGTCCCTGTTTGGCAAAGTGATTGATGCGTGATATGTTCCTATCTGTCAAGTGGTCATGATTTTTGCGGGAACTTGTAATATTTAACTCTCATGCTTAATAGTACATACGATTAGTCTGATTGACATGTAATTTAGATTTATTTGCAACTGATTAGTAAATTATTTAGGTTGGAAGTTAATTCCACGTATAACCGTTGCTGAGAATTTTTTTCACCACCTGATTATTTAAAAAAATGATTAAAAAGGATTTAACCTATAATCAAATCAATGTCACATAAATAAAAACTAAGCACCGCACACCTTATCTTTCTAAAAAAACTTAGTTATATTTTCTTTGGATCTTGATTTTCCCAACTTCCCATTAGATGAGTTAAAAAACAATAATATATTTTAATCAATATTCTTTGAATCATTTGTTTTTTAATCTGATCGATTAGATTGTTGTATTTATGATGATAACTCGATTTAGTTGCATCATTGTATTGTCCTGATAAGGTTGTAATTGTGTGTTCGTAGTTCTACTTGTGTTTTTATATTAAAGGATTTCATTTATTTAGATGTGTGGATATGTGTTTTTCACCGTGCTTATAGGATGGTCTGGATCAAGAGTTATCGGACTTGTAGAAGTTCCCTGTTTGGCATAGTAATATTGATGTGTGATACGTTCCTTTCCACCAAATGATCATAATTTTTGCGGGAAATAAGTTAATATCCCGATGGCTATATTACAATTTTTTGGGATCTCTAAGTTGTAATGCCTCATCCGTCCCAGAAAAAATGACACAATTTCCATTTTTGTCCGTTCCAACAAAAATGACACATCTGAAAATTACTCAACATGACAAGATGTTAAATTCTTACAATATCCACTTTAACAACGTTCAGACTGGACCCACTGTTTTCTTAAAATATCCATAATTTTTCACAATTATTTCTTACCACATCAGCTTGAAATAAAAGAGCGATTCAAAAGCAATTCCATCATCTTTGTTAGGATGGAGGGAGTAGTAAAGATGACCAATTTGATTGAAATCTAATTTAAATCTAATTTAAATATTCTTGCAATAACTAGTTATATTAGAGACTATTTACATTAGATCCTTATTCCACTAATTTATGATTATTGTTTGACATTTTCTCCAACATGAATAAATTAATTCATTGATTTTAAAAAATATAAATGATTTTAATTTACCTAGCAAATATTTTTTTGTGGCGATTTGAAAATATAACTACACAAAAATCAAATTAATTAGTGCGACTTGTACAAACAAGACCCGACCTCACCCCAGTTTTAACCAAACTTAGCCAACTTGCCCAAATGAAACCAAACAACCCAAAACGATCAAATTCCCATGTTCTTTCATTTCTTTATCTTCGTAAAAATCCTTAAGCAAAAACAAGGTAGTTCCTGTTTACATAAGCAGTTGACATAATTCGAGAAAGTCCAAGAATCTCTTCAAATTTTTTTATAGGTAAGCAAATGTTATATGCTAAAATGTTGGACAAGTTAAATTCTGTCACATGTTTCACAAATCATTCATTTTGTCCTAAATTTTTTCTCACTTTACTAATATAGAATTTGTAAAACACATGACAAAATCTGATTTTCCTACACCAAATCACTCATTTCTTCCAAAAAAAATTCCTCACGTTACTAAATATGGAATTTGTAGAACACATGGCAAAATATAATTTTCCAACAGCTTCACATACAATATTTGCTTACATATAAAATTTTCTGGAATCTCCTTTTCTTCATTTCACCCAAAGATTAAATAAAAAACTTGCAACACTCGAACTAGCAATAATGTATCAATAAAAAAAAGCTCTTCATTAATTAATTATTACCAATTGAAGATGAATAAAAGAACATATTTGTCAACATCAAGCTAGTAAACTTTCATTTCCTGCTTACATATAAGGGGGACAAAAATAAAATAAATAAATAAAAGGACCTATCAGCAACAACTTGAACCACTAATTATCTTAGAGTTATGAGTATGACTAGGTCTTTCCTTTCTAGTTTCTTCCAAGAAACTTCCTAAATCTATTTAATAATGTGATTAAGACTAGATTACATTTAAATACTTAAGATCAGACTAATCAATATTCCACTAAACTTCTGACTTTGATTAAAACTTATTGGCTTCTCTACTTTCTCACACAAACACAATGACTTCTTCTTCTTCTTCATGACAAGCTCCCATCTTTCTCTTATCAGTAGATATTGAACAAATTAACACAATGGGAAGAAACATTGAAGACAAAAGAGTTGTAATTTTGGGCAGAAAGGTTAAATTGTACCCCCAATACTTGTTTTACCATTTTTATTAATGAAAGGAAAGAAAAAAGTGTTGAAATATCTTTTCTTTGCACAATTTTTTTCAGGGCTCAACAGAAGATGATATCAGGAAATCAGTTCTGAATTCCATCAAGAGATCCCCTGGTGAAGATGCCTGCAGGACAAGCAGCATGGTTATCAAGGTAATACAAACCTTATACTTTACTACCAGAGTTCGGCTACATGAGTTATAGCTCTCTGTCGAGTTTATATTCAGATGTATTTCGACACATCCAAACTATCGCGCTATTCTTAGTATAATCTTGATTATGAAATATAGATTTGCAGTTTCTGAAACCAAGTTCTTGATCAATATATATGCAGAAAGCCAATGCAGTATTACCAGCACACATAGTAGCAGAAGCAATCTCCACACTGCATGGCCTTGATCTGAGATGGTCAGGTCCCATAACTCCTTCTGAAATGCAATATGTAGAGCAATACGTCCTGGCTAAGTATCCAGAATACTCGAGCGCACTCGTAGAAGGAAGCGACAAGACGGATTTGTACAATCTTTGCATCAAAGAAGAGGTTCCATCGAATCCCGACAGCCTCATTTCCCCCGACTCTGGAAGAATGAAAAAGTCCCTGGGTTCGAGAGAGCCTCCATCGAGCAATCTACCCGATATCGGCAGAATTCAGCTGGAGCCATCCAGGCTACTCGACATTCTGAACAAGAAATCGTCGTTTCTGGGGAGTTTCATCTCCATCCCAGAAATCCAGGCCCGGAATAGGGTTTTAAATCATTGTGGATTGCCTGAGGAGGACTATCTGGTGCTTTTCACTCATCGGTATTGTACTTTGTAACCCTCTGTATTCAGTATATAAATATGAATACGCACATGCAGTATCAACAATTGTGGGTTTTACATTCTGTCAGGTATAAGGACGCCATGATGCTGGTCGGAGAGAGCTATCCCTTCTTCAGGGGGAACTATTACCTGAGTATCATCGGAGAAGAAGGCGATTTCGTGAGGGAATTCGCCATGTTTAAGGGTTCTAAGGTCATTTTGGCCCCGGAAACCTGGCTCGACTTGAGGATCAAGGGTTCTCAGCTGAGTCAGTATTTCAGGAGGAAATGCAAGCTCAGCCCTAAAGGGCTGTTTTCGTATACGGTGGAGATGAATGATAATGGAAATGGAATGAGGCATTCGATGCATTGGGTGTCGGAAGCTCACCGGAATTCCTGGCATGTTCTGCTCGACGCTACGGCGCTGGTGGTCGGAAAAGATAGATTGAATCTTTCACTTCACAGGCCGGATTTTGTTCTGTGCAGTATTGAGAACAACAACAATAATAATGCTCATGATGATGGTGATCCTTCAAAAATCACTTGCTTACTTGTTAGGAAGAAATCATTTAATTGAGTAATGTATGTAGAATTCTTATATGTGTATCATTGACAACAAATGAAGTTTCTGTCATTGACAGATACACAAATTTTGGATTAGTGGCTAAGTGCCCAAAGTAAAAATTTCTAATAGTTTGGCTTCCAGTCTGTAAATTAAGTTGATTATAACAAACGTTATTTTGTAAAGATAAAGTAACATATTCTCCATTCTCTTTTAAGAGTTTTGTTTAAAGAGATGGGTTCCTTTGATACTGTCTAAACTTCAGATAGGTGGTGCATTTCTAAAGAGATGGTCTCCTGTCAATGCCTGAAATGTTCATCAATACTCGTAGGTGATGTATTTCTAAATTTGGATAGATGCCTACGTCGCTAATCAGATCCAATTATCCAAATTCAATGGTATTTTGATATTTGAAATCTATCATATAATATTTTTCTGAAAATGTTCATCCAGGGGACATCATTAAACCTTCATTTCAGAGAATTTCAGCCCTATGTATTCTAGTTCTCTTAAGTTTGATTCAGTCCAATCAACTTCAGTTCTATTCACTTTGGTTCATTGTTATTCTGTCCAATTCAGTTTGGTTCATTTCGGTCCAACCTTTCTCATTGTTGTTGAGTCCAGTTCAAATTAGTCCAGTCAAGTCCATTATAGTCGGGTTTAATACTGTACAGTCAAGTGTAAATTAATAGGTCTGGCTCAGTCCATCTCAGTTTGGTATAGTCTGTGTTGTGTGGAATACCCGAGAAAGAACAAGCAAAGAAAATAAAGCGAAAAACAAACACCGAGAATTTACGTGGTCAACCACGGCCGACCAAGATCGGATTCCACTAGAGAGAAAAGGCCAGAAGTACATATTTCCCACTCTCTACCAATCTTATCTCTTAGAGTTACAATAGAAGGACAAGGCACTATATATAGCCCTCTCCACCTTAAACCCTGTACCAACCTGTCAAAGCGGCTAATACGCATTCAAGGCATACCAACAGTCTGGTTCAGGCCGATCAATCTTGTCCAGTTCGGCTCCATTAAGTTAAGTTTCGTAAAGTTTCACGCTCTCCGAAATTTTCCCCCTACTTAGGCTCTGTATTCTTGAACTTATTTTCTCTTCATTCAGTTCAGTTCAATTTAGTAGAAATTTGAGAAAATTATTTTTAAATTAATTTGGTCATACTTTTACTTTATTACACTTATTTATAAGCTCAGTTCCAATTCAGTTCAGATCGGTAAAAATAAGCTCAGAAGAACATGCCTTTATTTTTATGGGATATATACCAATGTAACCCTACCTACTTGAGTAAGTGCCAATATAACTAACCCTCAAATAATTTTTAGTGCAAAAACAACCCTAACTATTTGATGAAAGTGCTAATATAACCCTAAGACATCATTTTTGGCATTGACCGTACATAAAATGACTAAGAATGCCCTTTGGCCTAAAACCTAAAAGTGTTAAGCCAATTTTGCCCTCATGCCACCACCACGACCAGCTTACCATCGCCCCGCCACTACCACCACCCCAGTCACCACTACCACCACTACCACCATCACCCTTCCCCCTCGCCACCACCACCCTTCCACCCCCGCCACCACCACCACCACCTTCAACCCTGCCATCACCCTGAAACTATAAACCCACCACTAAAGCTCTAGAACCACCACCACTGATGCCCAACCCCCACCACCAAAACCTAAGCGCCACCAGCACTATCACCTCTGTCCGCTGCCCTCGAGATCTCTAGAATTTTGCTGCTGTTCGCCGGTGGTGCTTAGATTGGGTGGAGGCGGGGTGTGGACTGCAGGCGGTGGCTATATTCCTTGGTGTTCACTGGTGGATCGTAGACGGCGGGCTAGTAAGCTGAGCGGTGGCTTGGGCCTGCCGCTGGAATGACCACTAGGTGGTGGCTGAGAATGGATGGTCAGTGAGAGGGTGGTCGGCAGAGAATGTGTGAGCAGCGAAAGAAGAAGAGGGTGATTGGCGCAGATCGACGGGAGGGAGGGTGGCGGAGAACGGGTGAGCAACAAAAGAGAAGAGGGAACAAGCGGGGGGGCAGAATTTCATCGACGGGAGGGTGGTCGACAGAGAATGAGTAGCGAAAGAGAAGAGGGAAGAAGAGGGTGGGCATAATTTCATTTAGGGTTAGGGGTATAATAGTCAATTTTCCTTTTAAAAAATGCTTGTATTTTTTGAGGGGGTAAAATTGTCTTTTCAATCAAATCCGGCCTTAAAATGTCGGAATGGGTAAAATTGCACTAATATTAACTATCTAGGGTTATATTTGTACTTCCAATTATCAAAAAGTTATATTGGCACTAATGTCAACTAGGTAGGATTATAAAAATATTTTTCTCTATTTTAATTTTGTTAAAATAAGTTAAGTTCAACACACAGAAGTTAAGTTCAATAATGGTAAATTAAGATCAATTTTAACAAATTAAATTCAACATCAATAAATTAAGTTCAACAACGATAAAATTAAATTTAGCAAAAATAAATCCAATTGGACAGGCCTAATTAGGGCATTCTTGTGGGTAGATATGTAACTAGTGAAACTGTGTGGATGGAGCTGTAATTATTAGAATTGTGACCTCTTAAATCGTCTGCATCATGTTGTATCCTTCCGTATGCTACCCTTCCTTGTGTAGCCTTTATTTTTGTTTTTTTTGAACTAGTGTAGCCTTTATTTCGTTTACACCTTGAGATCTACTAATACTCTTTGCTACGCTTAGAGATGTTCCCTTAGTTCGCTGCGCCTTTCAAATGTTGTGTTTTTTAGGCTACGATTATCACTGCTACACTTCCATAAAACGTAGCGAATAATTTGGTCACACTTATCGGTGTTACTATATATCCCAAAATGTATAGCAGCCTGTATGGTTTGCTGGAGTAAGATGATATAATTAACATAGAATAATAAAGAATTAAACATGGTAGAACTGTTAGAACAACAACAATTAAGTATACTTACGTGTAACAAAACAAAAGCAGATAGGGTTTACAATATTGGCAGAGAGAAACAGAAGAGAAATACTCGATTCCTTGAACTGTAATAGTGGCATAAGTTTAGGAGCTTAGATGGTTACGGAAGACAAGGAATAAAACAACTCTTTTGCGCAGTAAACTTATTTTGCACATCAAACTCCAGTAACTCTATTTCCTCATTTTCCTTTTCGTTCGTTATTATTCTTTCGTTTTGATTAAACTGAAGCAAACTTTGGTTCCTTTGTATGTGATGTGCATAATTATGCAGTATTAGGTAAGGGGACACAGAGGCACCAGTCCTCATCGTCTGTCCAATCACGTACGGTAGTGACCGCTCAAATGAAGATCTAGCAGCCGAGGCATTTGAAGTGCACATCTCAAACTCTAAGATGTTCACATCGATCATCACACACTCTCTAGACTTTCCTCTCTACTCTTTCTAAAACCCTAGCGCTCCTTTTTCTTCTCCTTGGAGGCCGCCGCCGCACCACCACCTCCGGAGGCCTCGATCCCCAATCCCACCCTCCCATAACCTATACCTCCCGTATATAGCCTCCCCAGTGAAAATAGGCGATAAAAACAGGTGCTTCACAAACTGAGCTAAGCAGCAAAAAGAGGTCTCCGGACTCCGAGCGGTGGTTTTTGAGAGGCCGGAGATGGATTCCAAGCGGCTCCGAGCAATTGGAGAAGCAATCAACAGATAGGTTCGTCGAGCAGAGATCAACGGCCGGGTTTCCGAGCGACGTCCTGAATCTAACGGCGAGCCAATAGTTTTTGGCCAGAGATCTACGACCGAATTACTGGAAGCTTGTCCGGCGGATTTCTGAGCTGCTTCTATTTTCTAGCTATCTGTGTCGCCTCTGTCTGGTGGGTTTCTGAGCGGAATAATGGCTGAGTCAACATCCGAGTCGAGATATTAGTTAACACTAAGCCGAGATCTGAGTCATGGCCGAGTCGCTTGCTCACCTAAAGCCGTTGGGTCATGGATGAGTCACAGCTGGCCGAGTCAAGGCCTAGTCATGGTCTAGGTCAGACTCACGGATCTGTAAGTTTAAAAAGCCTCCTTGCTGGGGGTCAACTCACGACTGCAATGTGGGTTTTCATCGGTTTTTTAATGGTGTGACAGTGTCATTCTCGCCGGAACATCCTACACGGCAGTGGCTAAGGGAGGGCATATAACTTCTGATCTTGTAGTTATAATTTTTCTGGCTGTGTCACTTTTTTAATCACTTCTCCCGGCGAGGTCATGTTTCTGGAGGGGTTATTCTCTTTTTTTTCTTCTTTTTTTCCTCCAACTTTTCAATTTTTAAATTTTCTGGTGGGAGGCTGATAATTCTGTATTTCTGTTATTTTAAAAAAAATCTTTAAAAAGGCATATTTAAGTTGATTTTTTGATTATGTATCAGATAGGAACTATCTCTGTCAATGCTTGTTTTTTCGGCAGCCCATGTCCTGTGAAATTTTATTGACTTAAAATTTGATATTCGAAAATGCGGTAAGGAGAAATCCAAGTCAAAGTCGTTAAAACAACGGATTTCTGGCGATGCTGTCATTTGAGGATTTAAATCAGAGTTGTAGACTATGGTTCATGTCAGTTATATTGTTAATTCAATTTAATTGATATTTATAGCCTTTTGGGGTCAATTTAGAGATATTTTAATGCATTGTGAGGGTTTTCTATACACTGACGGAAAAAAATTTGGCAATTAAAATAACTGGTTTTTGTTTCCTAGTTAAGGGAAATGGTATTTACGAGTTAGATGGAGGCATACCAGATCTTTAGTTGGGGAGGTTCATTTATTTTGTTTTGATTGCTTCAAATGTTTGATAAGAAGTGTGGATGAAATTTTATGTGTGCATTTCATTTGACACTTCTCTGTGATTAGTTCTGATATATAGTAGTCTTGGATCGATTCTATTGTGCCTACACTATGACTACACAGTGAAAACCACTTATCCTTAGTTGCCCTTGTCATCGCCACTTTGGCCCTGTTTCATACTGTAATATCGACTAGAGCCTTTGTGCGTTGTTTCTCTCTTATATCCACTGAGTCTTTAGATTAGAATTGTAATATTCAGACAGCATCTCAGTATATGTGGGTTTATTCCATATCATATGTTGTAATCGCACAATGTACAATATTGAGTTTAATAGAAAAGGGATGAGAACTCTATAAACCCTCGTCCTATGGACGATTTATCAAAACAAAAAAACTCTAAGATGTTCATTTTTCTATTTTTCTTGTATATTATGTGTAGTTTATTTTTCTAGAAGGGTGACATGTTATTTTACTTCTTAACCAGATAATACCCTTGCACGGTTAATAAAACATAATTTATAATTTTAATAATTAATAAAATTTTATTATATTTATATGAGAATTATACACTATGCAGAATAAATTTATTAATATTATAACATTTTTAATTTTATTTAAAAAATAACTCAATCTTTGTTGATATTTAAGTTTTTCATAACGGAATTCTGTTCACAATATATCAACATTCCAACGTATTCCAATTTAATCGTGAAAAAAAAATTAGTTTAAATAAAGCGATTGATTATGTATTGAGAGAATACATTTCACTTTTTCAAGGAATAAAATGAATTAAGGTGTAAATGTTTTGGAATTAGCAAAAGTGGAGAGAGAAAGATTGAAGGATTAATAAATAGGAGAGATGTAACAATTTTCAAAGCATTTATGGAATGATTAATTGATGTGTCAAGGTTTGAATGTGCTTGTCAAAAATTTGTGAAAGATGATGTGGCTAAGTATGGGGGTTACACTTGGCCAAATAGTTGCTCTTTTAGTATATAGTACTGATAGATTTTCTTTAGTTAGGAAAACT
>JAUOBV010000011.1:214336-225363 GCA_032360425.1 Rubia occidens
ATAAAAAATTAATATTTAGAAAATACATGTTAAGATGAATTCAACAATATCTCACATGATATATTTATTATATTTATATTTATGGTCAAAGTTTATCAAATTTGACTTTGAAAAAGTAAATATATCATTACTGGTGGGACGGAGTTATTGAGTTGAATCAGTTTTGAATTAATTACACGTGGGTGAACCAATTTATTAGGTTGAATCGGTTTCGATTTCAGATCTAAATTATCAGGTCAGAATTAGGTATAAGATTGGGTCCGGTCTTGTCGGATTTGGGTTCAAGTCGATATCTCTTTGGCCAGAATCAAATTTTAGGTTGAATTCGGTTGTATTAGGTTCAAGTTTGGGTCGATATTTCTCGAAACAAAATTAGATTTCAGGTTGAGTTCGATCATGTCGGGTTCGAATTAGGGTGCATATCTCCCAGATCAGATGCAGGTTCAGGTTGATTTCGGTCGTATCAATCTGTGTCAGCTTGTCGATTCGGGTAAGAGATTGACAACTCTACATTCGAATGTTGCCAACACTTTTAGTTTGCATTTGAGAATCAGAGGAATAGTGTAGGCAAGAGTCATATACTCCTTCCGTCCCACGAAAATTAACATATTTATGTTTGGAACAACATTTTAGGAGAACTGATTTGATGGAGAATAATAGTGAAAAAGTATGAATATTTTGGAAAAGTATTGGTTTCATTTTTAAAGTTGTTAAATTAAGAATACATTGTGGAAATTCAACAATCTATTTTCTTTTTACTATTTTGGATAATTTTTAAAGTATGCCACTTTAGTTGGAGCAGATGGAAAATAAAAAAATATATCATTTTTTCGTGGGATAGAGGGGTAGTTTATAATGTTTGACAAAGTATTGGGAAAGACGGTCTTTCCATAAGTTTATGGAAATACGGAGTTTAATTAAAATAATAAAAAGTAAAAGGTTTTAGTTGCAATATTAAAATTTTACTATACAACATGTAGTAGATCTTAGTTAACCCCCTGGCCAGTTAAGATAATTCTAGGCATAGCCCAGGTGCTGTTAGCGAAGCCGGAATAAAATGAAGGTAGTTCCGCCGAGGGTCCGAAGGAGGGGAAGAAGAATTCTAGATCGAATGCGACTGGGATTGAGGAATTTATTTCACACTGTTCAGGCTCCGGGGAATTTTAAAATCTGTGCGCCCTGCTTATAAAGTTTATAACCCAATTCATGCAACCCAAAAATTTTATCTTCATTTCTTCTAATTTACACTTTAAACTTTGGTCTTTCCATGACTTATAGAAATGCCGTTTTTCAAGAGTACTCATAATGTTTTAACTATTGTATAAAATATATCTTCTGCATATTAAAATGAATGATATTATTAGATGGTATTTCGTTAAAATTGATTTTAATCCATTTTTTCACTTGAAGATTAATGCCTTCTTCAAATGGCACGCTGATTAACTAGTGAATATTTACATTTGCTCAGATGTAAGCGGTGGAACAGATTTGCCAATGAAGCTCATTATAGGTAATATGAATTTGAAAAAAAAAACAATTTTTTCTTAGGGAGAAAATTTTCAAGATGCTACCCACTTTTGAGTGAAATTCAAAATTTGGTCTCCAATTTTAAAATTATTCTGAAGAGGTACCCATTTTTTCATTAATATTTCAACAATGTATTTTTTAGTTAAAAGTAGGTACCATTGTGGCACAATTTTAATCCAAAATGGTACCCATTTTTGGGTGAAAAGTACCCCTTTGAGATATAAATGAAAAGTGGATACTTTTAAAGGGAAAATTCAAAATTTGGGTACGAAACTGTGAATTCAATTAAATGTGGGTACCATTTTGGACAATATCTCATTTCTTAAATGTGATATATATGCATATATACTCCCTCTGTCCCAACTCTATTTGCACTTCTACTTTTTTGACATATTCTCTATCAAACTTTGATCGCATATTTGAATAAATTTATTAACAATAATATTATCGTATATGATATTGTTCAATTCGTCGTAAGAAATAGTTTCTAAATATCAACTTTTTATTTATCGTTATTATACGTAGATAAAAATTTTAACGGTCAAAAATATTTCTTGAATAGCGTGATAATAATGATAGTGTAAATTTAGGTGGGACGGAGTGGTTAAATCGATCTGAATACTCTAGTCAAAATTTCTATATATGCGTATCAAAATTTCAAAAATGTTGTGTGCGTTATTAATACTAGTTTACATCCATTGGTGGTGTTGGGAAGGGAGTAGAATAAAAAGATTCTTATTGCTTCAATTTGGTTTTGCAGCTTTAGGTACAGTTACATTATGTGCCTTTGCTTTTATTCTATTAGCTTATTTGCATTACCATGGAAGGTTATCAATGGAACCGTTGATCTGCAACATGAAAACAAAAGAGCATGATCTTGAAGAACTCATTGCACAATATGGATCACTTGCACCAGAAAGATACCCATATTCATATATCAAGAAAATGACATCATCATTCAAAGATAAACTAGGTCAAGGAGGTTATGGAACTGTGTACAGAGGGAAGCTTTTGGATGGTCGTCTTGTTGCAATAAAACTCCTCAATGTCGCCAAAGAAAGTGGAGAAGAATTTATCAACGAAGTACTGAGCATTAGCAGAACTTCTCATGTCAATGTAGTCAGGCTCTTGGGTTTCTGCATGGAAGGGGAAAAAAGAGCATTAGTGTATGAATACATGCCTAATGGTTCTTTGGAGAAATACATTCACTGCAAGAGGAATGATGTGAACCACAATCAACTACAAATGGATAAACTATATCAAATTTCACTTGGGGTCGCTCGAGGATTGGAGTATCTACATCGGGGATGCAATACTCGGATCATGCATTTCGACATTAAACCTCACAACATTCTGTTAGACGAATATTTTCGTCCCAAAATATCTGATTTTGGGATGGCAAAGCAATGCAAAATGAATGAGAGTATGGTATCAATTCTTGGAGCGAGAGGAACAATTGGGTACATTGCACCAGAGTTGGTGAGCAGAGCCTTTGGGGTAGTTTCATACAAATCTGATGTGTATAGCTATGGAATGATGATTCTGGAAATTGTTGGGCGAAGGAAGAATGTCAATTTGGAAACTAGCCATACGAGTGAGGTGTATTTTCCGCATTGGGTGTATCAGCATCTGGTTATAGACAAAGACTTGAGGCTCAAAGATGTAACTTCGGAAGAAGATGAAATCGCGAGGAAGATCATCCTGGTGGGCTTGTGGTGTGTGCAAAATGATCCATCACAAAGGCCAACGATGAGTAAGGTGATAGAAATGTTAGAAGGCGATTTGCAAGCCATTTTGATGCCTCCAAAGTCATTCTTCGGTTTTCCTTCAACACCACAGCAAACATCTTCTACCACTTGCACTGCCATTGTAAAGTTGTAGTACCATATATTATTTCCATGCAACAAATAAGATCAAGTCTACTAGACAAGTGTGTTGTAATGAAATCTGTCAAACTCGGTGTAAATGCACACAGAGGGAAGATGTCTTTGAATGGTAAAGAAAATCACACACAACACAATGTAATTGTTAATTTGGAATGCTTGGTACATCATTATTCACTAATACAAACATTTTTATTCAAGACATGAAGAGTTCTTACATCCTTTCTTTCACATGCTCAAATTACTTTTTGGAAAGCTCTAATGACGCTTCACGATCAACTGAAAATATCACAACATGTCGATGCATGTATGTTATCCTTTTTTAACAACAACTATATATTCAGAGCATCAGGAGCTTGGTTTAATATAACGAGTCCAACCAGATTATATATGTTAAAAATCAAACTTATTTTGGGTTAGCTAAAGTTAATTCTTAGTAGACCGCTCATTATATCGTTAGCCAAAGTAAGATTCTGGATTAGTTTTCAACCCTCTTTAGAATATGTAGATTAGTATAGGGTTGTGAAAAATATTATAGAGATCTACACTACAAGAAAAAAAAAACCCTTCTACCACCAAAATTATACAAGCTTAATTTTGCTGTAATTTTTTATGACCAATGAACTAAAATGCATTCTTGTAATAAATAATGATCATGCTGTAAAAAATAACCACAATAATTAACAAAATAATTATTTAGTTATTTTTTACACCCACTTTTCTAAATGTAAACACTTGAACAGACGTACTCAGGATGCGCACGTGACCTTGATGCCATCCAAGATATTGGAGACAGTGAAAACACCCGAATTATATGCTGGATATTGTAGACTGTGAAAACAGGATGAAGTGATGATTTCTGCGGTAATGTAGAAGGATTGGTGTCTCCACTGAACTGCTTGTCAAATGAAGAAAAGCGGATCTCGGCGCCGTTGCTAGCCATTGGAATTGTGCTGGCAATGAATCACACTTGTGGCGGTTGTTTCATGAATTATTCTCCCAAATTCCTCTCCCTAAACTAAAATCCTCTGCCTTCTCTCTAACTTATTCCTGCCAAAGAAACAATGAAGTCAACATCACCAATTAACCTCATTATTCCCCTTTTAATGGCCATATTTCTGCCCAAACATTTCTTTCACCACCGTAGCAATGGAAGCTCAGCCTCTAGGCGTTAGTCCGCCAATCTCCTACAAATCGGCACTGACGCAAACTCAGCCCCGTAGTTCACAATCCATTCAACTCAAACCAATCACAGAATTTAAGGGCGAGATTGCTGTCCTGTTTAATGATGAAGCGATAACCCTTCAAGAGAAACCTTGTTGGAAAATTTAAAAGAGAATGTCCTTCAATGGAATTCAGCAGGAACCAATTCAAGCGTATCAACGTCAGAAAATAAGCAACAATAACAACCCTTGATCGAAGAAATGTGTTTATAAGGTTTGATCTTGATGAAGACATTCAGCGCTGCTGGATTAAAAGGAATTGGAACTTAGGAGGCACAGTAATGAAGGTCCTAAAATGGACAGGAAATTTTGATATGCAGGAAGAACCCCCACTAGTTCCGACGTGGCTTATTTTGGAGCTCCCCCCAGCCTATTAGCTGCACAAAGACTTCATTCCATTGATTGCTAGCAGATTAGGGGAGCTGATATTCGCAGATCAACCAACAATCAATCACACAAGACCTTCAACAATAAGGCTCTGTATAAAATTCACAGAATGGATAAGGCTGCTGTCACAAAAAGAGAGAAATGGTACCAGATTAAATACGAGGATCATCCTGCCTACTGCAGCAAATGATTAAAGACTGGGCATCGCTCTGCTGATTGTGGAAAGCATAAGACCAAAAAACCCAAGGAAACTAAGATGGAGAATGTGCTAGTCCCTGACCTGGTAAACCATACCAGGGAGCATATGCATGGAAATGTTGAGGAGGATGAATTCCAAGATGCAGTGGAAGTTATACAACCAGAGGCAGCTCAACCAAAATAGATTAGAATGACGACTAGAAGCAGGAAACCTTTCCAAACAGAATGGATGGTGGTCAAGAGGCACTCTGTTAGTCCATCAAGAATAAATCATACACTGAACTGCACTAGTGAAAGGGATCTGATAAAGAGAAACCACAACAAATGAAGATCAATGGATGCCTTACAACTGCCAAAACATGAAGAACATTCTACTCCTGCTTTACGTGACAAATCTAATGTTTTTTCTAGTCTTGGGAAGTTTCACTGTAAACTAATGAACAAATATCATCCTCAGGTACCAATAAATTATGCTAAGGAGAATGATGACCAAGTTGAGCAATCAACAACACCTGAATGTGGAAAGGACCTAGATTAGCAATGAAGCACAAGCAAAAATGTGGAAGCACCACCTGAGAGTAGAAGCAATAAAGCCACAGATCATGGTAAAGGAGATGGTAAGCCACCTAATCCTTCCAAGAATTATTTTAGATCACTAAACATGGTAGTTACTCGCCTAAAATCAAAGTCTAAATCAATCAATGAATGTTAAACTGTGTTTATGGAATGTTAGAGGAGTTGTAGGTTCATATGTTAGATTAAAAAGATTGATTCACCTGCACAATATCTCTATAATGGTTATCACCGAACCAAAGTAGAAATTGAAGAAACTAGAAAGTTTCAGGATCTCTCTAGGATTTAACAAAGCCTTAGGATCGGAGGACTCTTGGATATGGATAATGGTTAAAAATGATTATGATCTTACTCTAGTTCAGGAACGTCAGGATTATATGCAGGTTCAAGTCAACATACAAAGCACATATATTAACTTCATCTTATTTGAAGTGTATGGAAAGCACAACAGAGCTACAAGAAAACTAATGTATAACAGCTTAGAGGATAAAATTAAAAATTGTAGCTTCCCTATAATATTGGTAGGAGATTTTAATGTAATTAGAAGTACAGTTGAATATAAAGGATCCTCTAATCTAGATCCTAATAGCACACTAGATTTTGACACATTTATTGAGTCAAATGGCCTACTAGATCTCCCTACAGTTTGCAATAGATTCACATGGACAAATGGAAGAAATCCACATAGAGTGTCTAAAAGGTTAGATAGGATAATGGCAAAGGATCTCTGGAATAGAAAGTTTCCAAACACAGCTATTCAAGTGCTAAATAGAGTACCTTCAGATCATTCTCCCCTAGTTTTAGACACACGGGTCCAGGAACCAAGTTCACCCAAATCTTTTAAAATCCAAAACATGTGGATGGAGAGAACAGATTTTCTAGAAACGGTAAAGGTATTCTAGGAAACACATATAGACTCACATGGCATAAGAGGTTTCACATAGAAATTAAAGAGATTAAAATCAACCTTAAAGATGTGGAATAAAACTAACTTTGGAGATCTTTTTGAGAATCTTAAACAGGCTAAAGCTAGGGTCTAGGAAATGGAAATGAGCTATGATCTAACAACATATGATAATGATTTGAATATATTAGCTCAGGTTGTAACTGAAAAATGAAAATGAAAATGAAAATGGGACATGGTTGACTGACCAGGAAGATATAGGAGTACATGCATCACATTATTTCAAAAGCTTGCTCACGGATGATAATTATGACATAACTGGTATTGCTCCCATGAATTATAACTGAGCATGAGAATTGTCAATTAATAAGGATGATAGAAATGGATGAACTCAAACACTATTTGTTTGAGTTAAATCCAAATAGTGCAGCTGGACCAGATAATTTTACTTGGTCTTTTTATAGAAGCGCTTGAGATATAATTAAATTTAAACTACTTAAATGCATACAGGAATTCATGTGCTCTGTGCCTCTACCACCAACCATTTCCAACACTTTAATATGTCTAATACCTAAGACACCTAACCATAGTGCACTCAATGAGTATAGACCAATTTCACTTTCAAATTTCATCAACAAAATATGCTCAAAGGTGTTGGTGGGCAGAATCTCACTGGTTATTGATATTTACATATCTCAGGAACAAAGTGCTTTCCTTAAAGGAAGAGAAATACATGATACCATACTAATCATGCAAGAAATGACTAGACTTCCAGATAATAGGGATAAATCTTTGAATATGATAGCTAAAATTGATATGTCTAAAGCATTTGATAGGGTTTCATGGATTTTGCTTAACTCTCTGCTATTAAAATTAGGTTTCCATGGACATTTTGCAAATATCATTTTTAGCAACATAGGTTCAGCTTGGTTCTCAGTTTTAGTTAATAGCAAATGACATGGTTTCTTTAAAGCCTCATGTGGATTGAAGCAGGAAGACCTCCTCTCCCCAATTTTGTTTAATATCATTACTGAAATCCTAAATAGAGGATTGAAGATGATGTTTCAGAACAATCCAATTGAGAGCTTCAAAATCCCTGGTACTATGAGAATAACTCACTCATCATATACAGATGATACAGTGGTCTTTCTAAAAGCAACCAAAAAATACTTCAAAACCTAATTCTGTTTCTTGATGAATATGAGAAAGGCACTGGCCAGGTTGTCAATTTCAGTAAGAGTGCATTTTATGTAGGCAGGAAGACCAGTCAGCAAACAATACACTGAATTAGGGATGTTACACACATATCACAGGGATTTCTGCCTTTTACTTACTTAGGGGGTTCAGGTTTTTAAGGGTAGAAAAAAGAACTGCTAATTTCAAGGAATGGTTGAAAAACTTAATTCTAAAATTCAGAACTGGAATAGTAGATTACTAAATCAGGCAGGTAGAACAACATTAATTAATAGTGTCTTAATGAAAATTCCCAGCATAACTGGGCTGCTATGGCACCTACAGTGCAAATAATTGATAAAATCCAAGCCATTTGCCAGGATTTCCTTTGGGGAAAGGGCAAGGATTTAAAATCTAAAAGGAATTGGATGAGATGGGAGAAACTAAGACAACCATTACAGAAAAATGGACTACAAATTAGAAGTCTGATACCCACCGTAGACTCATTGTCAATGAAATTGTAGTGGAACTTGCAACAAGGTACACGTTTGTGGTCAAAGCTCATCTGAAATATGCCTCCATCTTGCAGGACTTCTGATCCTTGGAAAATGAGTGAAATTTTTTCAAAATTAGCTGAGGATAATACCTTCATTAGGATAAGATCAGGTGACTGTAATTTCTAGTTATCTAACTGGTCTCAATTGGGTTGTCTCATTGATAAATGGAACCCACAAATAGAAGTTCCTAACCCTTATCTAATAGTTAGGAATTTTTTAGAAGAGAAAGCTCTTTATTTACAACTGTTTAGTTCTTGTTTCTCTCAAAGTGTATTGCAGGGCATTGATATCAATCTAAGGATCACTGAACAAAGGGATGTAATGATACGGAAGCCCAACTCATCAGGTAAGTTTTCCGTACATTCTGCTTATGAACTCTGTAGGAGGAAAACTCCCTCCTCCAAAGCTCTCAAAAAGGTATGGAATCAACTTCTCCCTAGGAAAATTGCATTTTCAGTCTGAAAATGTCAAATAGCTTTCTGCCATTTGATGATGTTATAAGATGTTTTGGAATTATTTCTGTCTCTAGATGCTCTATTTGTCTTTAAAAAAAAAGAGGAAACCGTGAATCATCTGTTTAATGGCTGTGATTTAGCAGTGATAATGTGGACATATGCAAAGAACATGTTAGGTATCAGGGAACCTTTTTTAGTCACTATTTTGACAAATTATCATGGTACTGGTCATACAGAAATGACTCTAAAACTAGTAATAACTTTGTCAACATAATGCCTAAGCTTTTTTGTTGGTTAATTTGGAAAGCAAGGTGTAACATGATCTTTGAAGGTGTTAGGCATGAAGCATCAGCTTAACAGGTTACTCATAGATATCTTCTATGTTCATCCTCAAAAAAAAAATCAGGACTGTGAACATCTAATAGAAAAGGGATTAATCTCTGTCCTTAAATAACCAACGTTGAAAGAGATTAGGGCATATAAGTGGGAACCTCCTAATATAGGTTTTTAATTGAAGGATGCAACGTACTCACATTAAGCACCTCCCAAAATTGGTATGATAGTTAGAAATTATAGAGGTAAGGTATGCTATCTGGGAGTTGATCAAGTTCATCATGCTACAGACTCATTACATGCCGAGGTTCTAGTAATCATTAGGGGTATTAGGAAATGTATGGAACTAAAATTTTCTCCATTAATTGTTGAATTTGATTGCTTGCAGGTGGTGCAGATGGCGAAAAAAAGACAACATGGCATTGGAGGTTGCAACATGAACTCATGGAACTGGAAGCACTATTAGCAACATCAACATTCAAGCTTCAACACTGCTATAGGGAACAAACAAGTCTACACATCATCTTGCCGAGATCAACGTAGCAGCATGAAGAATTGAATGAAAGGAATCTCAACGTTGCTACGATCCAAGCTATTCAGGGTGATTTTTGAGGTCTGCCCAGCATTAGAGTTCATAGAACTAACCTAAGTTTTTAGAAACTGTATATAGGTATCTAAGGTGTATGCCGAGATATTATCACGAGGTGGAGATATCTCAGGTGGAAACATTTCAACTAAAACACACCTTCATCAGCTATTTTGTTCATAGTTGCTATGTTTTAACACTGATTTTGTTCAAAACATGAAACTGATGAGCCAAAGTAATGCTCAACACATTTTGAGGATGGGTTTGGAGAGCTCAACACATTTTGAGGATGGGTTTGGGGAGCCTATAAAAAATTACCCCACCTTCTGGTGGTTTTTTAATTTAAAAAGGGTTATTTTTAAAAGATTGAATCTTTTCCAAGAAATTGGGACAAAATTCTAATTGAATCAGTTTGAGTCAATTTAGGTCAAAATTCTATCCGATTCAAATAAAATTGATCCATTTAACTCATATGGGACAATAACCCAACTCAACTTAAATAGACCAAATTAAAATGGGCCAAATCAGACCGGTTCAGATGATTGTACTATGTGGACATGATTCCTTTACACAAAGGTAAACTTCATTGACGACCAAGACTATCTCCAGTCCATGCATGGCCAATGAAATCTGCCGGTATACTGGAATTGAAGGTATGCCTCAAGTGAGATTAACCGCTCGGTTCTAAATTCCAAGTTATCTTGAGTTTGTTTATAACCAATAAGCATCCGAACTTATGCTCTCCGAAACTCATCTTCTCCAACAAGCCAAATACAAATCCCTGTTCGAGGCTGCCTCCGCCATCAGATCCGGCGGTCCGGCAGTCCTTCACCCTAGCTGTAGTTTTATATCCCTACCCTAACTGTAGTTTCTAGTTTTAGAGCTGAAATTGGTCGGTGAAGGGAAGGGTAAACACATCGAAAGTCGGAGAACAACCCCAGCCTTGATCTCGTCACTGAGAGAAGAAATAGCCAGCGATGGAGAAGGAGGCCAGCACTTTCCGAAAAAGATTGACCAGAAGACGGAGCTCGCTCGCTTTACTGGAAGAGAAAGCGGTGGATGTTCGTTGTTGCACGAAGAAGACGGTGACCTTCACACAGAGTTGATGGAACTCAGCTCGGCATTTTCTCATCAGAGGGCCGCACGGCAAGTTGGGAGGTCGTCACCGTACCTCTCAAAGATGTAATTTATAAGCCCTATTGCTCACTAAATACAACTAAGTAGATAG